>QJNX01000044.1:0-285549 GCA_004155925.1 Monosporascus sp. MG133 | reverse complement strand
GGTTCTATGGGACTGAGGTATACAATCTATCTTAACCGTGAAAACCATTAATCAGTTATCGTGTTCGAAGATACTGGGTATAGTATCTATCGTATGGATTACATGTGTAATGATTTTCTGTGTATTTGGCTCAGCCTGGAAAATAAGGCTTGAACCTATATCAACCTTGCATACGTTTAATTTATTTCGGTAAAAATTTTTAAACCGGTCGGAATGGAACCGTTATTCAAGGAAAAAATATTTATTAAAAAAGGTACCGGGGATATAATAATATAAGTAAATATAAATACCGGGGTATAAATTAATATAATAAGTAAAAAGTTAATAAGAAAGCTTAATTTTCGATTAATTACCGGAAATATTCGGGGTTTTATCGGCATTAATAATACGTATATTAAATATTATAAGGTTTAAAAATTTTTTATTAATATAACGGATAATAACGGAATTAAACAAAAATTTAAATAAGTTTATTTTACGATACGGCGCGACCGGAAAGCGTCCGATTTTTTATTATCCCGTTTTAGAATAGGTAAATTAAGGATCGTATTAAAAACGGTTAAATATAAATAGTTATATAGGTTATTATAAAAAGTTAACAAGTAAAAAATCGTAAATTTAACGTTTTCCGGAAAATAAGTTTATATCGTTAATTTAATAGGATTAATTAACGAATTAAATATTTTTAAATTTAGGAAATAATTACATTAATAATTAATAAAATTTTTAATTTATTTAAAGGATTTTTAATAAATATATTCTGAAAAAGTTACGAAATTTGTTTTTGTTATTAGGAACAAAATATCCGATAAATTTAATTCCGGAAAAAACCTTTTTATTCGGACCTATTTATTCCGTATCGGAAACGTAACGGAAAGCGTTAAAAAATTATATACGGGAAAATTTAAAGGTAAGAAAAATTCGTTATTCGAAAACGGATATAAGGATATCCGTATTATTCGTACTTAAAAAAAACGGTAACTTTTAATTATACGTTAATTATAAAAGGTTAAATAAAGTTATAATAAAAATTTAATATTTTTTACTTTTAATTTTAAAAATTATAGATTATTTAGGTTTTATAAAGGTATTTTCGAAAATTAATTTTAAGGATATTTATTATCGTATCCGGATCCGGAAAGGTAACAAATAAAAAACTGTTTTCCGAATACGTTATGGTTAGTTTAAATATACGATAATATTATTTAATTTAATTAATATATTAATTACGTTTTAAAATTATATATATAAGGTATTAACTGGGTTAATGGATTATATATACGTAATATATTTAAACGATATCGTTATTTATTCGGATAATAAAAAAAAATATGCGGAATATTTCCGATTAATTTACGAACGGTTATTATAATATTAATTATTTACGAAAATATATAAATACGAAGTTTTTAAAAAAAAATAGAATTTTTAAAATTTGTAATTAATACCGACGGTTTGGAAATAAACCGCCGACGGGTTAATTTTATTAAAATATAATTAAAATTAAAATTAATGCGGAATATTTAGGTTTTTTAAAATTTACGAAGTTTTATCGGAAATTTATCGTTTATTATTTGTATATTATTAAATTTATTACGAAATTATTAAAAAGAACGTAAGTTAAAAGTAAAAAGGTAAAATTTTATTAGCTTACAAACGCTTAAAAAATATTTTAAATTTTAAAGGACGTTTTTTAATCGGTACTTATATTTCGATATTAAGATAATTTTAAAAATATCAAGGTTAAAATAAATGCGTTAATAAGGGCCATATCTGGAATATTTTTATAAAAATACACAAAATATTAGTACTTAATTATATATTAATTACGGAAATTTAATTTCATTAAAAAATAATAAGTTATAAGGTAATAAAAGTTATTAACAATTATAAAGAATTTAAAATATTAACGTTAATATTTTAAAAATACGGAAAAAACTTTTTTAATTTTTATTAATTATATAACGTTAAAGGATATTATAAAGGTATTAACGCGTAATTTTAAAAAACCGCTAGCTTAATAAATTTACCGCCTTATATAATTCGATTTTAAGATTTAATATTAACTGGACGTTATTAATCCGGTAAATAAGTTATTTAAACGTTTAAATTATATATTTAAAAAAATCGAATACGGAAATATAATTTTTACGTTATTTAAAAAGTTCGGATTTATAAATAAAATACCGGAAAACGTAAAAAAACGGCCGTAAATATATAACGCGATTCGGAAAATTATAAAAAAACGAAGTTTTTTATAAAAATAACCTAAAATTTATTTACCGTAAAATTTCTAGATAAATTCCGGATAATTAAAGTTTAAATAATTATTATCCGCGTAAAAAAAACGGAAAGTTTTCGTTATATAATTATAAAAAGCCTTTTAAAAAAAAGGGAAAATATAAAATTATATATTTACCGGGTTTATTATTTACGTATAATAATATAAGCATAAATCGTAACGTTAATACGATTAACGGCCAAATAATAACCGTAAGCTATAATTATATTACGGTCGGATTCCGAAAAATTAAAAAAAAATTTAAATTAATATTAAAGTTATTATTTATAATTAATATATTTTATATCTCTTGGGAAGAAAATTAATTAAAAACGAAACGGTATTTAAACTAGAGGTTTTCCTATAATTTTACGATTAAATTTAAGGGCTATAAATTAAAGATTTGGATATTATAAAATTAATACGGATAACTGGACGTTAAACCGGAATAAAAAGAAAATATTTTTTAAACTTCAATAAAGTTTTATATTATCGGAATAAATTCGTAATCTTATTATAAAGCATTTTACGGAAATAATTAATTAATTAATATTATAATAATCTAAAAACAAGATATATAAAATATATTTACATATTAAAACTAATAATTAAAAACTTTTATTAAGAAAATATAAGGAATAATATCCGAAAATATATTAAGTAATATCCGAATTATTAAAAGATAATAAAATTACGTTATAAGTTATATAAATAATTATAATTTTTATTATTACCGGAATAATATTTTTAAGAATTTAGGTTTATATAAGTTAAAATATAACGCGATTTTAATAATTATCAATCTTTTTACAAAAATAAGTTTATTTTTTTTACGGTTAAAACGTTAACCGTAATTAAGTTAATCCGATTATTTCATAATAAGGTAAAATATAAATTCGGAATACCGGCCGGAATTATTAACGATAAAAATAAGTTACTAATAAGTTAATTTTAAGTAAAATTTAATTAAAAACGAAAAATAAAACGGCAAATATTAACCGTATATTATCCGTAAACCGATAAATAAACGGAACGTATTTATTAAGTTTTAAAATATTATTTTCGTAATTACGTAAATAAATATTAAAATAATTAAATAAAATTATTATAAAATCTACAATTTACATATAATAACGTTTAAAATATATTTATTAAACGGTTTGCGTTTAAATTTTTATATAATTATTATCCGGTAATAATACAATTTTTCCGTAACGGTTTAAAAAATAAATATAAAAAGTAAAAAAACGTTTCGAAAAAATTACGGCCGTCCGTTAAAAAATATACGAATATTAGGGAAAAGTAATAATAACTTAAAAAAAGTATTACGATTAACGTTATATATTTATAAAATTTTAACCGGGGTAATAAATAAGATTATCGACGAAAACCTTTAAATTTAAAAATAAAAAGTTCGTATTTATTTATATCCGGATAACGATTAAAAAATAAATAAGTTTTTAAAATTGGAAGGTAATTTTGTTTATTAAATATTAACGGATATATAATATATTTTTAATATCGTTATTAAAACCGCAACATAATTAAAACCCGGATAATATTTAAATAACGTTACCGGAACGATCGGAAGTAACGTAAATATTTTATTAAATAGGAAAATTAGTTCGTTAAATATAATACGTAAAAATCCCGAAAATATTTTAAATATACGCCGAAGATATTATAAAGTTACGAAAAAAATTAAGTATGTATATAAAGAATAAAACGATTTAAAATATATAAAATTGTAATAAACCGACCGGAAAATAATTATAAAATAATTATAAAAATATAAAAAATAATTTTAAGTAATATTAAAATATTAAATTTAAAAATTAATTTTATAACTACTTATAAATTTTTAATAAGTAATTACTTATCGTATACCGGTTAAAAACAGACCGATTAAATATTATTAAATATATATATTAAATTAAAACTTAAATAAAAGCTAAAAAATAAAAAATTAAATTATAAATTTTTCGTAATTAAATTAAAAAACGAACGGAATTTAATAAACGATATAAAAGGAATTAAATGTTTATTTTAAAAATTAAAGTTTTACGTTTAATTATTAAATTTTACGTTAATTAACCTTTTTTATTAAATATATTATAAAAATTAACTTAAAACGATCAAAAAACGATCGGAAAATATACGACGGAAACGTCCGGGTACGTTTATTATTTTTATAAAAAATAAAAAGCGGAAGAAATTCGGAAAGTTTTTATTATTCGCAGAAAACCGGATTTAAATAATCGGACTATAATCTTTTAACTGTCGGAAATAAATTATTATCTTTAAAACGTTTAAAATATTAAGGTTTAATAATAACTTCGTTAAATAAAGTTTTTATAAAATTATAATTTTTAAATAAATTTAAGGTTTTGTTAAGATATTAAAAAACGGACGAAAAATATTCGTAAGCCGGAAACGTAACGGTATAATATTAATTAAAAGTATTCATAAATATAAATATACCTTAAGTAAATATTTAATTAAAAATTAATCGGAAAATAATAAAAATAAAAGTAATATATTAACGAAAGATTTTTTAAATTTATAAATTTATAGGGTAACGTTAAAATTACGTTTTTTTAATATAACGAACGAACGGAAATGGACCTTTATTATAATTAACAAACGATATTTTTTAACGATAATTATCTTAAAAGTTAACTTTATCTTACGTAAAACGTTAAAACGGTAATTAAACGTAATAATACCGGAATAATTAATTTTAACGTTTCGGATACGGTTATTTTTAACCTACTGGATTAATTTTTAATTTTTTATTATAAATTAAAAAATTAATTAAGCAATTTTTCGGAAAATAACCGGAATTTAAACAAAAATTAATAAGCGTTATTATAATATAAGATATAATATTTACCGTACGAAAAAATTCGGTAATAATAATTAATTATAATACAGTTTAAAATATCCGGAACTTAAACGTAAATAACGTAATAATCGAAATAACGTTAGGTTATATAAATATAATACGGTTTATTACCGTTCGTTATACGAACGGAATCCGGATTACCGTTATTATTAAGAATTTGTCGTTAAAATTCTTTTTATTTATTATCGGTATTAAAATAGTAACGTTCGTAAAATATTTTACAAATAAGCGTTATATTAAACGGAAATAAAACGGAAATTATATATAATACGAACGGAAAAAAAAACGCGAAAAGAAAAGTAAAAAGGAGGTTAACGGAATACGTACGTAAAAAATATAGAAATAAAAACGCGTTAGGAAAAGGAAAATATAATAAAGTTAAAAACGGATTAAAATTATAATTAAACGGGTACTAAATAAGTACGTATTAATAATTACGGTAACCCTATAACATAACGTTATTACGTCGAAATATAACCGGAAAGTAATGTAACGAACCTGTTATACATCCACCTGGAGGTATAAGCAGTATCCGAAACGGGGGTTTTGATTTGCGGGTAATAATAATATAATAAATAGGGTATTTGTTAAAAAGATTTGCGGATATTTCCTTTAATTAAAGAACGGTATAATTACTTTTAGTTAAAAGTTTAAATTAATAATTAAAAAACGAAATTAAATAGGTACTATTTATATAGGAAACCGTTCGTTATATATTTAATCTTTATAAATAAGTATATCGTAGATTTATTTGATTTATATAATTTATGTAATTTAGTTCCAGATTACCTAAATTATTTAGATTTATTAAATTACTTAAACCTTGGCGCGGGAAAGCTAAGTTTTTCCTTACCCGAGGTTTTCACGGTCGGAGCCTTTTTTAAAAACTTCCGAGGATAGGTTTTTCTTAAAATAAGAACCCTTATTCCTATATTATAATATTATTTTCCTTTTTTAAGAATTTTTGTCCCAAAGATAAGAACCGTAAGTAGCCTTTTTATTTTATCGGAAGGGTTTTCCGTAACCTTTTAGCTAACTTTATTATAATAGGTTGAAAAAAAAAGGGAAAAAGAAGTTACGTAAAAACTAACGCGACATTCGTAATATTTATACTGATTCGATAAAAACATTTATTATTAAGGTATTTCCTTACTTAAATTATACTTGGTTTAAAAAACCCGATTAATTTTTCATTTAGGACGTTAAAATTATAAATATTATATTCGTTATTAACGTTGATTTTATAACGTTTTAACTATAAACTTTTTATGGAAAATAAATGAAACGTAAAATTACTTATTCCAGAAGTAACGAAAAATTAAAGATAATTTTTTAACGTTCCAGAAAATTACGAAAAGGATATAAAAAGTAATAAAAAAAGTTAGCGAAATTGCGGCGTTGATAAAACGAAAAGTTAAAGGAATTTATTAGGAAATTAAAATAATTACGTTTTGAATAAGATTTTTTTTAAAAAAAGCTTTAAAAATATTAAAAAAAGGTTTGAAGTTAAATTAACTAAAAAAACGGAAAAGGTTAAGAAAAGAATAACGTTAGGTCGAAATAAAATAAGCGCGATTTATTTTTAAAATAAATGCTACGGTAAAAATATTTATTTTTTTCAGCTGGAACGTTTTAAATTTGGGGTTAGGTATAGGACCGTTATCGCCCGCGATTTTGGCCGCGTTAAAAACGGTTGGTTAGGATTTTGCCGGTAAAAGCTTTTAATTAAGTTTATCGTATTCGTTAAATATTTAAATAATTCCCATATATTATCTTTAGGTAAATAATCCATTTATTTAATTAGGTACTGGATTTTGTTTTTAATTATTTTAAAGTCCAGTATTTTATCGATTTCGTATTCGTTATCGTTTTTTTCGATTGCGAAATTCTTTTTAACGGGGCGCTTTTCGGGGCTGGCTTTAAAAGAAATATGGAATATAAGGTATATTTTTATGGTTTTAGGTAACGATAATTTGTAATTAATTTTTGAAATAATTTTTTTAATTTTAAACGGCCTAAGTTTTTTAAAATTAAGTTTATTATTAAATTTTTTCGTTTTAATTTAAGAAACATTTAACGTTACGTTTTATTTTTAACGTAATAAGTAAATTTTATTTCTTTTCGTTAAAATTAATGCCTTAATTTTCTTTTATTATAATATTAAGTTATTTTTTGTTACAAAAATTATAACTTAATTTAAAGTTAGGTTTAAATTATTTTAATTTTTGTTATTATTATTTCCGTTCGGTGAATTATAATAATAATAATTAATATTTTACGTATTAATTATTTTAGTCGTTAGGTCGTTACGTTATATTTATATATAGTTACATAAGGTAATATATTTATGTTTTCGTTAACGGATATATTATAAATTATTTATATAAATAGTAAAAGTTTAACTTTATTATTTTGTTAATAATTAATGTAATTTAAAAGGTATTATTTTAAGATTTGGTTTAATCTTTTTATTTAATTTTTTATCTGGAGGTAATAAGTTATTAAAAACTTTAGTTTAATATTAATTTGTTTAAAAAAATTAGTACTAAATTTAAATATAAAAAATTTATTTCGGTTAAAAATAATCTTTTTTGGTATTCCGTATTTATTAAGGTAATATCGAATAAAAATATATACCAGCTATTTTGTTGTTATAATTTTTTTTAATGGTAAGAAGTACTTATATTTGGTAAATTTATTAACAATTATTTATATTATATTATATTTAACTTTAATAACGGGAATTTTCGATATAAGGAAATTAATAATAAAATCTTAAATTATAAGATTCCATGTTTTGTTAAATATGTTTATAGGTTATAATAAACTATATGGCCTTTAATAAGCTGCCTTTACTTTATTACAAATATTATAATTTTTGATTATTTATTTTATTATTTAGTAAAATTTTGGGAAGTTATATTTTTCTTAAAGTTGCTTAGTAGTTTTGAATATTTTTTAGTATCTATATAAAAAGTTTTCGTGGAATTTTTTAATAAATTCCTTTTATTGTTGGTAAAAGATATAAATTTTATCGCGAAATAATAGGTAATTTTTATCGTTTCCTTTTTACTGTTTAATCTTTTTGTATTTTTTTAAGTCGTAAAAATTTTTAAGTTAAGTTAATTTTTTTGGAATAAATTATTTTAGGGTTATATATAATTATATTATTTTATCTTCCTTATAATATAATATTTATATATATCGTTTAAAAATTTTTAAGTTATAATTTCCTTTTCGATTTAAAATATTCGTTTAGAAATTTTTTTTTTGCCTTTAATATAATGGATCTTAAAGTTAAATTTCGATAAAGAAATTATATAATTTTTATACCATTTATTTAATTTTTGGGTCGTTATAAATCGAATAAAATTTTTATGGTTTAAATAAATATTAAATGGTTTTTTGGTTTTATTAAGGAATAGTTCTTATTTTTTAAGTATTAAAATAATCGTTAATAACTTCTTATTATAAATGGGATATTTAAATTTTACGTCCTTAAAACTTTTAAAAAAGTACGTTATTAGGTACCATTTTCCGTTACTTTTTAATTACTTTAAAATTGCTTTAAGGACGTAATTTAAAACTTTTGTTTTAAGTCGTTTTTTTGTTATGGTTTAGTAGTTTAATTATTGGGGTGCTAATAATTTTGTCCTTAATTTTTTAAAAAGCTTTTTTTGTTTTTTTTAAAAGTTCGAAAATTTTTTTTACGAACTTTTTGGTAATAAATTTGGTTCGGGGGCTGGCGAGTTTGTTATAGTTTTGGATTAAGGGTTATATATAACCAGTAAATCCTAAAAATTGACGAATATTAATAATAATAGTTTTGTTAAAGATTGGCCAGTTTTTAATAATTTCCAATTTGGAATTTTGGATTTGAATCTGTTCCGAAGTAATGGTAAAGTTTAAAAAGTTTAACTTTTAGGTATATTAAACGTTTTTTTAGCGTTTACCAGTAAGTTAATTTTTTAAAGGCCTCTAGTATTTAAGTAATATATTTTTTGTATTTTTTTAAAGTTTTTAAATAAATAAAAATATCGTTTAAGTAAACGAAAACGAATTTGTTTAAAAATTTCCGTAAAATAATGGTAAGTATATGTTAAAAGCTAGTTGGAGTATTAGTTAATTCCTGTAATATAATTTTGTATTCGTAATATTTACAAATGGTTTTAAAGGTCGTTTTTTATTTTTCGCTTTTAATTATTCGAATTAATAACCGTCCGGTAAGTTCAAAATTATAAATTATTTGGTTTTGTTAATATTTTCTTTTACGGTATTTGTTACGGCCAGCATTAATATAACATGGTAGCTCGTTTATTGGCGCTATGAACGAAGATTTTAAGCTAAAGAAAGAAAAGAAAGAAAGAAACGTAAAGCCGTAAAATGCATGGAGATTTACAAATATCCCCACTTTTTGTATAGCAGGTGGCTAGTTTATATAGCAGCTGTCAGTTTTATATAACGGTTGCCAGCTTTACGGTTTAATTATAAGGTTACCGTTATACTACCCCCTCCTAAAAACTTATATATAATCAAAAAAAATACAAATTTCTGTTAATTATAGATACCGTTTTTTCTTTATGAATCTGGTTCTTATTTTTACGGCCTTATTATTATCGGGATAATTTTCGTTACTTTCGTCGGCAACCATTACGCGTATTTATTTTTATAAGCGGACCGGTAATTTAAATATTTTAAAATATTTCGTATAAAAATATTTTATTACGATCGGGACGTTTTTAAAGTTAATTACGGAATATTATATTTCGCCGGGATCGTAATTTTTTTATTTAACCTAATATTATAGTTTTTTATGGCATCCGTTAAATTTTAATTATTCGATTTATTTTATTTCGAATTCCGGTTTACCGTTAATTCTTTTAAATAACGGTAATATTTAGATTTATTAAGGTAATAGGTTATCGTCGGTTTTATATAACCGATCGGTATAAAATAAATTGGTTATTTTATAATTTAGTAATAAATTAAGCACGAAATTATATTTACGTTGTTTTTTAAAATTTTAAAAAATTTCATTTATTATAAATTTAAACGAATAATCAGTATTTACGTCGTAAACCCTTTTTTATAAAAAGAAATTTTATCGTTACCTTTAAAATCAGTTAAATAACCTTTTTATTAATTTATATTATTTAACGTTTTTACGTTTTTAATATAACTTTTTTCGTAAACGTTTAAATATTTTTAATTAATTTAATAATTGTTAATATTTATTAAATTTATTCGGTTTTTATATTTATTATATTTAAATTTAATAATAGTAAATTCCGGATATTCTTATTTAATATAATTTTTAACGGAATTATATTAATTAATAAATATCATAATAAATTATACGCAAAATTTAATGCTAATATATATACGTTTTAATCCTTTTAATATTTATCGATATAAAAACGTAAATATTAATCCAGTATTTAATTTATAAATTTAATAATTTTTTAAACTTATAAATATAAAATATTTCCGTAACGATATTTTATATCGGTGAATTTATTTAATTTAATTGAAAATTAAAAAATAAATTATTTTACGTTATCGTTAATTTAAATAACAAATATTTTAAAAAAACGATATAAATCTCATTAATATTAATTTTTTATTTAATAAAGTTATTATAATTTTATTAAATTTATCGATAAACGTTTATATATAATTATAACCATAATATTCTTTCGGTATATTTTTTCCGTTAACGATAACGTAATTTTAAATATTATTTGGAATAAGGAAAAGATAAAAAAGTTTTAAAATTTTATTACGAAATATTTTGTTCCGATAATAATTATAATAATTCCGGATATATTATCGGATATTTTATTAAACCGGAATTAAATATATTTTTATATTAATATTTTAATTATTTTATTTTAATTAAAATACGCGAATATTTTAAATCGGTAAATTTTGTAAATAAATATTATATGAAAAAAAATACGACGGTTAATTATTTTTTAAGTATTATTAATTTATCCTTTCTTTTTACTTAAATTTTATATTTCGTTTTTTCAATAAATAAAATTAATTAAATCAGTACTTTACGGGATATTTTTAATTTATATTTTAATCGGTACTTCGTTAATAATAACGATAAAAAAATTTAATGGTTCCGGTAAAATTAAAATTTAATTTTTTTTCGGGTTTTAATTATAAATAAATTAACCGTTTTTCGTATTAAGATATTTACGGCGATATTTTTTTTACTAGGTCGATATTAAAAGATAATATTAAAGTTAAATAAAAAATCGGTTTATCGGATTTGGTACGTAAAAAAAATACGTTTGTTCGTAAAATATAATAAAATTTAATAATCGGTTATTATAAAAAACTTTTATTTTTAAAGTTTAAAATAATAATATTCGAAAGTTTGGATTATAATAAGCAATTTTCGGTTTTAAATAAAATACGTTTTTTTATTAAGGTTATAATTTTCGAAAAATATTTTATTAATTTTTATTTATTATCGTTTTATTATTATTAAGTAATACTTCCGGTTATGTGACGGAATACGTTTATTTTTATTTTAATCGCTTAATTAAATCGAAAAAAAAAAATAAAAACTGTAATTTCGTAAATGAACCGGTTTATTTTTTTTAAAAGTTTATTTTTATTCGGATTTTATTACGAAAAAACTTTTTTTTTAATAAATAATTTAATAATTTAATTATACCATTTTTATAATAACAAGATATTTGTACGTAATTATAAAAGTTTATAAATAAATAAATTATAATACGGTTATTAAAGTTTTTAATTTTTTTTTAAAATTATTTTAATTTTAATTAAAGCGATAAAAATATTTATTTTTATTTTTATAATAATACCAAAATAATTTATTTTTTTAACGTTAAATTAAAACTTTTTAAGATTTCTTTTAAGGCCGGAATAAATTAAAACGTTATTAATATAAACGTTTACGTAATAATCGAAAAATTTATATAATTACGTATTAATAAACGATTATTATTAAGTAAACGTTATTTTAAATTTAAATAAAAATATTTTTTATTAAAACGTCTTTTAACGGATTTTAAATATCGTTAAATATTTTAATTTATTAACGATCAGAAATTTATAAAACGTTTAAATAATATTAATTTTAATAAAACGTTTAACGTTCCGATAATTAAATATAATACCGTTAAATAAGAAAATTAAACTAAAACAATTTTTTAAATATTAATTTTTTTAATAATAATTAATATAAAATTAAGGTTCCGATAAATATAATTTTAAAACAAATAAAATTAAGGCGGCATTTTTATATATATATGGTTTAATAAAGTCTATTTTTAATAATTTATTTATCATTTTTTTTTAGCAAAAGGTATTAAACGGACGTCCGGTAAATTAAAGGTTCTAAAGCGGATATCGGCCGGTCGAACTTTAGAATTACGTTATAACCGGGTCGGAAATTTGGAAAAAGGTTAGTTTTTTTTCGAAAGAAATTTTTCTAATTAAGTAAAGGATTTTAATAAAAATTCCCGGATTCGTTTTATATATTTTAAACTTTTATTTTCGGGAAAGGGAATTTTTTGGCCGTTATATATTTTTTATTTTTATAAAGTAATTAACGTTACGATATTCGATTTTCAATTTTTTTAAAAAAAAAATTTTAAAGTAACGGAAATTTAATTTATTATTTCGTACAAAAATTAGTTTTTAATTTATTCGTTAACGAAACGATAATTACGTTATTTTAAGTAATCTTTATAACGAAAATAATCGGCTTAATATTATATACGTTTAATATACATTTTGTTCTTAATATATCCGACGGCATAATAAATACGGACGTTAAAAAAAATTATTTTAGGGTTTTCTTTATAGGTATCGGAAATTTTAATATTATTTATCTGTTTTTTTTATAATACGATTACGGCAGTTAATATCTTTTTAAATTTTAAAAATAACGTACCCATTTAGTAAATATTAAGCTAAAAGTTTAATTATTAATAAAAATTTGGCCAAAACTGGAAGGTTATTAAATTAAATACTATTTTTATTTTTATAATTTAATAATAAACCGTATATTTTTATTTAATTAAAACCGATAAAAATGTTATATTTGGTATTTATAATCTGGAAAATTTAACGGGAAAAACGTCGGTCGTTAATTTCGAATATTATAATTATTTAGGTTTTTATTTAACTAACGGATTATTTCCGGTAATCCTATAATTAAATTCATTTTTTTAGCCGTATAATACGAATTTATAATTATTTTTTCGTTTATTTAATAAAAAAGAAATTAACGAAAAATTAAATTTATATTCCGATATTATAAAAGGTAATATTACGTAAATTAACATTATTTATTTAGATTTATATAATTTTAATAAAGGTTTTATATTTTTTAAGGTTATTTATTTCCGTTATTATTAATATAAAAAAAATTATTAAGAAATTTTCCGACGGTTTTATTTTTTTTCCGATTCGTTAAAATTAAACGAATTTTTTATTACTTTTACCGTAACGACCTTTTTTTATTAAAATAGTTATTAATTTTATATCCAGTTTTATTATAATTAAATTACGTACCGGTTTCCTAAGAAATCCTTTTTGTAACTTCCGATAAAAGCTTACCGGTATTACCTGAAATTTTCGATATATTAGGATTATTATTCGGACGGAGTTTTTTATTTTTATTTTTCGGTTTATTATTATTAAGGTCGTATAATCGGGGTTTATATTTTTGTTAGTATTTTTCGTAAGCGAATTAATTATTATACGTAATTATAACGATACGGTTATAAAGTTTTTCGTAAATAACGTTAAGATTACGGTTATTTTTAAAAAAATATAAGTCGAAATTTAAAGGAATATATTTTTGTAAAATTTATCTTTAATTATTTTCGACGATTATAATTTTGTAAATAAAAACCTTAAATTCAAAAATAAAATCGTAAATATTTTAATTTTTGCCGCATTTAAATGAAAAAATACGAAAGGTTTTTTTAATAACGGAAATTTGGTTCGGATCGTAATACGATAATTCTAGCATTTAAATTATATCGGTTACGTAAAAAAAAGATCGTATAATTAATTAATAACGAATTTTAATTATTTATTCGGCCTTTTTTTTAAAAAAGGTTTATTAAATAAATTATGTAAATTTTTTCGTTCCAAACAATCGGTTCGTTTATTTTAAATTTATTTGTAATTTTATAAACCCAAACGTTAAATTTGGGTTTATTGCCGTTAAATTTAATCGGATCGTGAACGTAAGTTTTTTTTTTTCGGTTGTAATTAAAATTTACGTTATCGTTTTTTATCAATTTACGGAAAACGGGCCATATTATTATACTGGTAGGGCGAAACGTACTTATATTACCGGAAACGTTATTAATTATATTTTTCCGGTCAAGGCGGTTAACGTTATTAAAAGGAATAAAGGAATAATGGCTTTATACGGCTTAAAAGTAAACGATTTTGTCGCGGAATTTTTAAAATTCTTTTTAAACGTCCTGATCGTCGTTAACCATCTCGTCGATTAGCTATCTATCGGGATCGGTTTTTAAGTAATTATGGTTTTGGTTTTGGTTTAAGGAACCTTTTATCTTTAAAGATTCGGTTTCGTTTTTCGGTATATCGTTTTTTGCCGTTTTTTTAAAGTATTCGTTATTTTCCGTACTTTCGATTTTACCTTTAATTAATTTAAATCGTTCCGAACGTCGACTGGTTAATAAATAATCTTTCTTAATAAATATTTAGTTTTAATGTTAGTTAATCTGGGTTTTAATCTTAGGTCTGGTTTAAGACGCGTTATTTTTCGTCGTAACGTTTCGACGTAAAAAAAGGTATGGTATCTTATTTATTAATCCTTAAGTTAACGAAAAAGGGAATAAATTTAAAATAATGTTACGGCTAGTATTAATATAGTATGGTAGCTAATTTATTGGCGTTATAAACAGAGATTTTAAGCTAAAAAAAAAGGAAAAAAACGTAAAGCCGTAAAGTACGTAAAGATTTACAAATATCCCCACTTTCTATGTGGCAGGTAGCTAGTTCATATGGCAGCTGTCAGCTCCATATAACGGTTGCCAGCCTCACGGTTTAATCGTAAGGCTACCGTCACAGTATTTATTAACGTTAAAGGATATTTATTTTTCATAGTAATATTATTTAATTATCGATAAGTATATATTCGTCGGTATATTAAATTTTTATTTTTATCGATTCTAATTTTGCCATTTTTTATTTTTAATATTATTATAACTGGATACCTTATAAATAATGCGGATTTTTAAATATAACCTTTTTTAAGGTTTCGTTAAAGATTTTTTTAAAAGGCTTTAATTTTTTTAGGGTTTATGTAATAAATTTAATAAAATTTTAAATAATATCCTTTTTTGATAGGAATTTTATAATTTTATTAATTATAATTAGGTAATTTTTTTCGGGTTCGTTTTTGAAATAATATTTTAAATTATCGGTATTTAAAGGGTATTATTAATATTAAGTTAAAAATTTTGGTTTTTTTAATTAGGTGATAGATTTTATGGAATTTTTCTTTAAAATTATTCCATAAAAATGTTTAATTTTTCTAATTAATCCGTAAATTATTAAAACGAAATTACGGTATTTTAAAAATAATATCGTATTTTAAAATATCGGTAATATCCAAAATAATCCGTGTTAAATATCCTTATATTTAAATTACAAATTCCTTTATTTTTCGAAAAATTTGGCCGTTATCGTAAATAAATAAACTTTTATTAACTGTTTGTAATTTATATAACTACTATTTATACTTTAAAAAATTTAGTACCTTTTAATTATCTTAAAAAAAATAAAGGTGGTTTTTGCGCCGGAATTAATTATGGCGTTAAATATTTTATTTCCGTAATAAATAAAAATTTCGATTTAATTCCGTATTTTTTTTTTTACTTCGTATAAAGTTTTATATATAAAAACCTTTCGGTATTTTATTTTCGAAAACCTTTATAATTTTTTAACTAATATATTTTAAGGGCTAAAAAATATTTTTTTCCGTATTTTTTAAACCCTATATTTAATATAATAATTTTTTATATACTTAAATTATTTCTTATTACCGAATTAATATTAAAAAAAATATTTTCTTTTAACTGTTCTTTAAATTTTATATTTTATAAATTATAAAATCAAAAAAATAAGTTTCCGAAAAAGGTATTCCCATAATTAAAAGTTCGGATTTATTATATAATATTAAAAATAATATATGTATTTTTACGTTATAATTTTCCGGCTTTATTTTAATTTAAGATATAAATAACAGAATTTAAAATAATATAACTATCGGGAAATCTTTATATATTTATATTCATTATTTAATTTTATAATCGTTTTTTTATTATATTCTAATTAAAAATTCTTATTTTCTTTAGTTTGGTAATAAATAAGGCAGTTATAATTATAATAAATAATAAAATATAAAAACTTATAATTATTTATTGGAAATTTAAGGTATATTATATATTCCGGAAAAATATAATATTTAAGAAATAATTATCCATAATTACCGCAATCTTTTCATAATTAACTATTTTAGTCGTATATTTTATATTTTTATATATCGAAATAATAAATATATTTTAACGTAATAGTTACTTTAAAAGCTATTCGTCCTAAATAATATTTATAAATTCTAACCCTAATATTTTTATAAAAAATATAATTTTTATAATCTGAGTTATTATTTTTAACCTTATTAATCGTAATCATAGTAAATTTCTAATCGGCGGAAATAAGACTTATTTCCTTTTTATCCTTTTTTTTCTATTTATATTTCGTTCGGCCGCATAAAATCTTTTTTTAAATTAAAATACTTTTCTTTTTTAAAGGTTTTATTTTTTCATTAAAAAGTAATATTTGCTTTTAAAATGGCCCTTTTTACCATAATTAAAATATTTAACTTTAAACTTATTTTTTTTAGATTTCGTTAAAATAATATTAACTTCCTTTTAAAATTTATTTTTTATTTTCTTACCGTTATTAGGACGTTTATTACTATTTCGTTTACCGGTATTTTTTTAAGGTATCGATTAAAAATACGTCGGTCGGTAATAATAACTTTATTTATGTAAGTTTTAAAGGGGCTTATTTTTAATACCTTAAATATTTTATCCTTAATTTACTTTTTTAAACCGTTATAATAAAGGAAAAACAACGTATTTTATAAAAATTTAAAAATAACCGTAAATCGGTTAAATTCGGTCGTATATTTAATTATTAAAATAATTTGTTTAAATTTATACATTTATTTAACCGCATATTATTATGTATTTATATTTTCGTATAAAGTTTATATTCGTTCTTTAAAATTATCGTAATTATTAAAAATATAATTAATAATATTTAGCTAATCGTCGGGGGAATTTATTAAGTAATTTTTAAAAATGGGTTCGAATTAATCGAATATCTTTTCAGCAAATAATTAAAAGATAATTATTACTTTTTGGTAATTTTCCGTTAAAAAATCTTCGTATTATTTAATGTAAAATTTAATTTTAACCAGGAATTTTTTATATTAATAAACCTATTATAAGGTTTAGGGATAATTAATTTATAGCTTTTAATAATAAGTATTCCATAATAAGCCGGAAAGGGTATAATTCCTTTTTAATTTCGGTCGAATAAGGAAGGAGTTAAAGTTTCGAAACAGGAAATAGTTTTAAAAAAGGGTGCAGGAATTTTTTTTTTAAATTATCGGGTAAGTTTAACATTTTCCTTTTTAAATTTTATAACCTTTTCGGCCATAAAATCCAGTTGTTTATTAGTTATAAGTTCCCTTTTTTTTTCTTAACTTTTATACTTAATTTTTCCTTTTTTTTTGGTCGGATTCTTTAGGCTGGATTTCGATAGTTTCCTTAAGGGTAAAGGTAAGTTATAATTAAAAAGAAAAAGATTCCTTAAGGTCCTTAACCCTGGTAATTATAAATACCATATTATTAATTAATTAAAAAACTGCTTTAATAAAGGGTAAATAATTTATTTATTAAACGTCCTTTTATGATATCGTTTTTATTAAGTTTAAAAAAGCTTATGTTTAATTAACCCTTAAATTATTCGTTAATTATTAATTAAAAAATTATTAAAATATAACGAATTTATTATATATTTACCTAAAAATATAAATAATATCCGAAATAGGGGTTTTAATTTATAAATAATAATAATATAATAAATAAAATATTCGTTAAAAAGATTTACAGATTTTTCTCTTAATTAAAAACGGTATAATTACTTTTAATTAAAAGCTTAAATTAATAATTAAAAAATAAAATTAAATAAATATTATTTATATAAAAAACCGTTCGTTATATATTTAATTTTTATAAATAAGTATATCGTAAATTTACCTGATTTATATAATTTATATAATTTAGTTCCAGATTACCTAAATTACTTAAATCCATTAAATCACTTAAACCTTGGCGCAGGGAAACCAAGCTTCTCCTTACCCGAGGTTTACCCGGTCGGAGCCTTCCTTAAAGACCTCCGAGGACAGGTCTCTTTTAAGACAGGAACTGTCAGCTAGCAGGGGTGTGCTAGCACCCCATATGTGGAGATATCCCTCTGATCGGAACATATATCTTCCGGGGCTAGATTACTTCAAGGATTAGTACGCGTTACGAAAACGTACGTAACTAACTATCTAATATAATACGACTGATATCCCTTATATTTAATAATTAAAAATTTTATTCGTTTAATTCGTATTATTATTAATTAATTAATTAGTATTAAAACGATATAAGTTTTATATTATTAATAATTATTTATATTCCTTATTATTTGTAATAATTATTATATTATTAACGTTTTTAATTATTTATAAAAAATTGAAAAATTAAAATCGCATTAAAAATAAATTCCGGTTTAAAACGTAAGCGTTTAATATATAAAATTATATCGATCTTAATTAAGATATTTTATAACTTATTAAATTTACGAAACTTAATATAATTACTTATCCGAAAAAATAATTTTATTAAATAACGTAAACGACGTAAATAATTAATTTATTTATTAAAATTATATATATTAAAAAAATTAATCAAAACGGTTATTTAATAAATACGTTTAAAATAACGATAAAAAGAAAATAAATTTATATTTAAAATTTTTTATATATATTTACGAAAACCGAAAATACGATAGTTTCCGTAAAAATATTAAGGATCTTATAAAATAAGTTTTAAAATTTATATTTTTAAGAATTAAAAAAGAAATTTTTTCCAGAACGAAATTTCCGGAAATAATACGTTAACCTAATTAAATCCGGTAAAATATACGATAATAAGTTTCTAATTAATATTTAATGGAAATACCGTAAACGGTTTAAATAAATTTCGAAATTAATAAAACAAATTAAACGAATAAATCGTAAAATAATAAAAAATTATAGCTTAAAGATAACGATATAACATATTAAAAATAAAGAGGATAATCGTATAAGTTAACGATTTATATATAATATTAATTCTTATTATCGGAATTTAAATAACAACTTTTTAAATAATAAATAAATAAAAATTAATAATAATACGATTAGTTATTAAAAGGTAATAATTAATTTTTTAAATTATTAAAATATAAATTATTTATAATTAACGTTAAAAAATATTAAAATAATATTTTTAATATATTATAAAATATTTATAAACTTTTTTAATTAAAACGATTTTAAATTACGGATTCAAACGAAATAATTATAAAGGTTTTTATTCGGATTAAAACGGTAATAAGAAAAGCGTTAAAAGTTAAATACGTAAGGTACCCGTTATAAAACGTATTTAAGTACTTATTATATATTATTTTAATATTATTATATATTTTTTAAAAAAGTTTTAATAAATTCTTGTTTTAAACATAAGAAAATAATATACGTTAAAAGCCGAATTTTTGCTAATTATTTCTTAAAAGAAAATATTAATTATTTAAAAAATAAATTAATTTTTAAAAGAAGTAAAATAAATCCTAACGTATTTTTTGATTTTTAATTAATACGATACGATAAACGTTATATTTTATTTTTTTTAAAATGTATATATTTTAAATTTAAAATTTATGATATATATTTTTAATTTTATTAATAAATTTTTAAATTATAAAACGACGATTTAAAATGACGGAATATACCTAAGGAAAAGTTTCGTTCCGATTAATAAATATAACGAAATAAATATTTTATTTTAAAGTTTTACCGGCTTAAAAATGTTATATTTATATAACGTAATTTATTACGAAAATTTTGTATATAATTTAATCTTTTTTCGGTAATTCCGGAAAAAAAGATATTAATAAAATAACCGAAAAAATAATAATTTTATTCGAAATAAGTTTAATTAATTCGTTATCGAAAATATTAACGTAATAATATTTTATATAATTATAATTACTTATAAATAAAATATTAATTTTTAAACCAAAAAATCGTTACGTATAAGTAACGGTATTATGTAATATTTGCAATTAAATTATTTAGGCTTTAAAATAATCGTTTAATTATAATTTTATACGAAAGAAATCCGGCTAAAATGTTTTATAATAATTAAATATTAAATATGTAATAAGGCGAAAATTAAAAGGTAAATATGTTACGAACCGAAAAAAGGAACGTTTTAATTAAAATAATAAGTTATTATCGATTTTATAAATTTCGAAAAAAAAACCTGAAAAAAAATAAATACGTTATATATATAACCGATAAATATTTAGGTTTTATTTAGGACATTTATTTTAAAAATCGAAAATATAATATATTAATTATAACGTTTTAATACCTTTTAACAATTTAAAAAACCAAAATAAAATATTTTTATAAATATTCGTATACGATAACGAAATTTTAAAAAATTATTAATTTCGGGATATATTTTAATTACCTTTTTTTAATATTAAATTTTAATTTTTAATACCGTATATTTAAACTTAAAACGGAAGTATAAAATATTTAAGGGATATAATTAAAAAAAAAACGATTACGATACGAAATGGCATTAAATTATTTTCGTTTTTAATTGTATATATTTTTAAAGCTGTAATTTATTTATATCACCGAACCCTTAAATATGCTTTTTTTTTTGCAAAATTTATCCGAAGTTTATTATATTTACTTCACATATAAAAACGGTATCGTAATTTTTAATCGACAATTTTAATAAGCTTATTTATAAATATATAGTTATATAACTTACGTTATAATAATTACCGCTATAAAAAACCAAATTTTACAAATTAAATTTTAAAGTATAAATTAATTATTTTATCGGTTACCGATTTATAAATATTTACGAAATTTGAAACTTATTAATTAATAAAATTATTATTAATCGAAACGTATAATTTAACGAAAAAATCATTTTTTTAAGTAATATTAAAAATTTAAAAAAATAATTTTTTATACGTTATAAAACAAAAGTTATAAAAATTATTCAAATAAATAAAAATACTTAATTAAGTTAATAGTTATTTAATATATATATAAAAGAAAACGAAAATTTAAACGGAATAATGCGGTTACCGGTTAAATAAGAAAAATAACTTTAAAAAGGTATTAAGGTAAAAAACGTACGGAATAGAAAAAAATAAACTTATTCGTAAAAAATTAAGTACTTTTATACGACCGTTATATTCGAATTTTTACCGTTCCCTGGATTATTATTATTATTAACGTTTACTTTTATAATTATTACGATTATTATATTAACGGAAATTATAAAAATAACCTTAATTTTTTCTTATATTATTTAACTTAAAATAATAATAAAAACGAAGGTATTTTATGGATAATAAACGAAAACCTTTTATATATTTTATATTAAAATAATATTATCGGAAACGAATATAAGGTATAAAAAGCTACATTTAATATAGAACGTTTAACCTTTTTTATAAGTACGTATAATAACCGGCCGGTAAATTACGGAAATTTAAAGAAATTAATTATCCGAAATACGTATTATTTTAATCGGAAAAGTTATAATATTTTATTATATAAAAAAATATTTAAGTTATAAAACCGGATATATAAACGTAACTTATTATTACCGTTACGAAATTATAAAAAGCTAAATATATATCCGTTAAAGAAAATATTTCGCAAAACCGAAAAAATTTATTTATAAAATTATAAAAAAATATAATTTTAGGAAATTATTAATTAATTTTTTATTAAAAGGAAATAGATTTTAAGATATATATAAATATATATTTATAAATTTAATAAATATAATTAGTTTTAAAAATATAAAGCTTATTTCGTTATACGAAATAATTAATAATTTAAAAACGTTTATAAAAATATATACGTTTTTATTTTTGCTGGAAAGTTATTTTAAGTTTTAATTATTATAACGGTTAAGTTCGATTTAAAACTTAAATAATATAACGTTATAAACGTTTTCGTAAATATTAATTTACTTTACGAAATATATATAAAAACGTTCTTAAGATATTTATAACGTAATACAATTTTATTAATTAAAAAGGTTTTATATGGATTAAAAGAATTATTTTTATTATAATAAAAGGATTTTACCGGAATATTTAAAAATTTAAAACTTAATTCCGTTTTTTACGAACTTTATTATTTTATTCGTTAAAAAGTTTTTTTTTAATAAACGATATTATTATAATATATCGTAAAAAGAATTAAGGTTTTATTAATTAATTAATTTAATAAATAAGGGAACGATATATTTTTATAAAAAATAAAAGTTTATAATAATTTTTCGGGATCGAAATAATTAAAAATAAAGCCGAAAAAAAATTGGTTATTTTAATCCGATTTTATAAATAAGTTAGTTAATTTAATTTTTTAAAAAAGTTTAAATAATTTTTTAAATATATTTATAATAAGTATCGAATTATTACCGAATTTTAATTTGGCCCATTTAAGTTCCGTTAATAAATACCAAAAAAATCGGTTTTATTTTTTACGTAATAATTAATACGCGACCCGATATATTTTCTATTATATTCCGATTTATCCGATTTAACTTAAACTTTAATAACGTATATTATAAAATTATTTATCGAATTATATTATATTTAATCGGTATTAAATCGTTAACGTTATAATTTAAGGATACGGATTTATTAAATATTTAAAATAACGTTTTTTTCGCGAATAATATAATTAATCGAAAAAGTTTTGAAATTTACGTTATAAAAATATTTAAAAAAATAATAAAATAACGGACGAATAAATAAAATATAATAATTATTTTTATAATAAAAACGGAATTATTATTTTTTATGTAAGTTATAAAAAGAATTTTATTTAATTTTTAATTAATTAAAAAATTAAAAGTTATTTTAAATACGGAATTATTAAATATATAATACGATAATAAATAAATTATACGGTTTATTAATACCGATATCGTATTTTTATAAATAAAATTATAATACGTAAATATATATAATTATTTATTACGAATATTAATAAAAAAAGATTTAATTAAAATAAATTATATGTTTATAAATAATATATTAATAAATGGATTAATTAAAGTTTTGTTACGAAAGTTTTTTAAATATTTTAAAAAATAATTAAAATTAATAAATATTATAAAAGTTTTAAATTAACGGAAAAAGATTTTAAAAATTATTTTAAAAAAAGAATTAATTAATTAAAAAAATTTAATTACCGGAAAAAAAGTAAAATAGAAAATTATGGCTTTAAGAAGCGATAAAGTATAACGATTAACGCCATAATTGCGTTAAGCCGTTAAGGGGGTATGTTAGTACCTTATATATGAAGATATCCCTCGGATCGGAATATATATGTTCCGGGGCTAGATTACTTTAAGAATTAATACGCGTTACGAGAGCGCACGTAATTAGCCATCTAATATAATATGACTGATGTCCCTTATATCTGATAGGAACCCCTGTTCCTATACTGTAACAAGTAAACGTAACTTATACGTACCTTACGCTGGATATAAATAATAACGTTATTGGGAATTAATAGTTTTAAGGAAGGGAAGTAATTATAAAAAGATAACCCGATGGGTTTGCGGTTAGTAGTTAACCAGCTACCGACCTACCTGTTAATATAAATAGTTATCTGGCAATATTAGGGAACACCAGATAGAAGTAACCTAATATATTTATTTTTTGGAATTTATTTTGCGATTAGTTAGCGATTACCTTACTCAGCTCACAGCTATCCCTTATCTTATAATTTATTAATATTTAATTCTTTTTTAAAGCATTTTAAACGATTACGTAATAAATCTTTTACTAATTTATTTATTAATATATTAGGTATAAATATCTTTTTTAATATGTTCTGAAAAGATAATTACATATAAAAAATTAACCTTAACGTTAATAAATTATATGATTTGTTAATTAGTATATTATATATATTTTAATGGTTTATATTTAAGTTATTGTTTAATTTTTACTTAATTTAAAATAAAATATTTTCTTAAGGCTTCGTAAAATTTACTAATTCCGTTTCGGTTATAAAAAAGTTAAAATTTTTAACTTAATTACCTATCATTTCACTATTCTATTTTAAATAACTTTATAACGTAAATTTAATATTTCGTTTTATTAATTATATTATTTAGATCAGGATAATTTCAAATATTTAATAAGTTTTTACCCAGAATTTATACCGTTAACGTTTTAGTTCTTATTAAGTATAAAATAATTTTATTAATAACGTTATAATACACGTGACTTAGATTTAAGTTAAATCGGATAAATTAATATATATCAAAAAGAATTAGGTTACGTATTAATTATTACATATAAAAGAATTTCTTTTTATTTTAATATTTATTAACGGAATTTCTATAAATTAAAGTAAATTTGGTAGTAGATAAGGGTTTATTATTAACGTATTTTAAAAATTATTCAAATTTCTTTTAAAAATTAAATTTTTAAATCTTTTTTTATAAACTGGGATTAAAATAACCAAATTCTCAAATATTTATTTTAAATTATTTTTATACCGAAAGATTATTAAACACTTTTATTCCTTTTAAATGTGTACCGTTATCTATTATGTTAAATTAACTAATAAACGAAACTTTAAAAATTTTACGGTAAACCGTAATAATGTTATTTATAAAGAAAACTGGTTGAATAAATAACATAATAAGGTTCGTAAAAAACGGAACTAGATTTTAAACTTTCGAAATAATTTAATATTTTTCTTTTATAATAAAAACAACTTCCTTAATTTATATATTATTACTTAATTAAAAGGTTTTTGTTATGGTATAAATATCTTAAAAGTGGTTTTATAAATAGTTATTAAAATAAATTCGCATTAAACGAAACGTTTATAATATTACATTACTTAAGTTTTAAATTAAACTTAACTATAATAATAACTAAGGTATAAAATCACTTTTTAATTAAAATAAACACGTATATATTATTATAAATGTTATTAAGTTATTTATAGTTTTATATAACGTCACGTATCTTATATTTTTATATCTAATTATATTTATAAATCTTAGTATTTAAAGCTTTTGAATTAAAAATTAGTTAACGGGGTTTTAAAATTATATTTTTTTATAAATTTATAAATAAACTTATCAGTTTTACGGAATAATTTCCTTAAAGGTATTTACTTAACCTTTTTTAATCTTTTAGTATTAATAATTAATTACGTTTATATACTTGGTTTTATAACCTAAAGACTATATTACATTCCTTTTTATTAAACCTTTCTGAATAAAAACTTCCGTATTTTAGGTTATTAATTCTTTAGGTTTTTGTAACATAGTCGGCCGGTTATTAAATAAAGTTATAAAAGAAAGTAATCATTTAATCGTAATCGTAACATTGTAATCCTTATAATTATTTTTAATCCTATTTCTATAATACGAAATGTACGGAAGATTTACGTTTTAATATATAAGGTATTTTCGTTTTTTACAGTTGCTTTACATTAAAGAATATAATAAAAACTTAAATTTATTTGTTTAACTCCCGCGGACGTAATCACCGTAATAATTATTAATATATATGTTAATAGAAATAATAGTTTATGACCGGAAAATAATTGGAATATAACGGTTGCAAAAAAAAAATTTAATGTTAAATAAATAAATTTACTTTTTATTATTCCGTCCGTTTTTTCAAACGCTTATATTTTTAAAATTATCTTTTTCATATAACCGGAATTTAATTATTTTATATATATGTGATTATCGTTACCTAAAACCATAAGAATATATTTTGTATTCCATATTTCCTTATTAGAACCAGCCCCAAAAAACGCCCCGTTTAAAAAAGAATTTCGAAATCGAAAAAACGATAATAAGTATAAAATTGCAAAAATATTAGATTTTAAAATGGTTAAAAACAAAATTTAATACTTAATTAAATAGATGGATTTTTTACATAAATAAATGGATTTTTACTTAAATATAATATATAGGATTTATTTAAACACCTAACGAATACGATAAATCTGGTTAAGGATTTTTACCGGCAGAATCCTAACCGACCGTCTCTAGCGTGGTTAAGTCCGCAGATAGTAACGGTTTCCTTATTAAATTTAAGTCCGCGGCGTTTTAATCGAAGAAGGTAAATACCTTTATTAATACGTTACATCTTAAAGCGAGTTATATTCTTTTTTTTCGCGATCCTTTTCCGTGTTTAATTTTTCTTATTCTTTTAATTCGTCCACATTTTAAAAGTCCTTTTAAATAAATAACACTTTTTTAAAATATAACTATTTAAACAGGTAATTTAACCGAATGATACGGTTAAATAGTTCTTATAATCATTAAACCGTTAAACGTTTTTCTTTATTTATTCGAAATTTTTTAATCCGAATATTTTTAAAAAATAATAATAAAACGTAATTTTTATTATAAGTTTAAATATTAACCGATAAATAATTGCAACAATTTTTCCGACCTTTTAAAATTTTGTAATAAAGGCTTTTTTCGAAATAACGTATATACGGCATAATTTTAAAGCTAAATTTAGAAATTAACTTTATAAGTTCGCGACGACTTTCGGTTAAGATTTTGGGACGTTTTTAAGGCTTATCTAACATAGTTGAAATATATTATAATAATTAAAAAAAAGGAAACTTAACTTTTAAAAATTTTGGGACAAAGATTTTAAAAATGGAAGAATAATATTATATCCGTAAAGATTTTATTAAATCTAAAAAAGGAACTAGGTAAATTGAAACAAGTAAGGCCTCCACCCCACCGGCTAAATCTCGGCTTTCGGCTTGTCTTTATCTGTTTCTAAAAACAAAGGGAAACCGTCTTTGTCCGTTTCCAAAAACCTCTAAAGATTTCTGGAAACCAAAGGAGACAAGGAAGATATATGTATTAAACGATCTTTTATGTAGATAACATCTTTTAGTTTTCGTTCTTTAGCTATTAACCTAAGCTTTTAATTAAAGGCGTCGTTTTCCGATTAAGGGAAAAATCCGCAAACCTTTTTAACGAACACCTTATTTATTATATTATTGTTACCTGCAAATCAAAATCCCCATTTCGGATATTGCTTATACCTTCAGGTGGATATATGACAGGTTCGTTTACCAATAGTTATTTTGGAAGATATTTATTTTAAATATTATTTTTAACTTTTAACCATAAAATCATTATAAATAAGATAAGTTTTATATTTTCAATCGTCATTTTTAACCTTATTAATCATAGCAATAATAAATTCCTAATAGATGGGACTAAAGTTAACTTTTTTTTATTCTTTTCCTTATTATCTATTTTTCGTTCGGCCTTACGGAAAGTTTTTATTTTCGGCTAGGGAAACTTTTTTTACAGTGCCTTTTGGCTAAAAAGCGATATATGTTCTTATAATGGCCTTTTTATAATAATTAAAATAATTTATTTTTAATTTAATTTTGTTAGACTTTTTCGAAACGGTAATAACTTTTTTCTGGGATTTATCGTTTTTATTTATTAAAACGTTTATTATTATTTCATTTACTTATTTTTTTTTTCGAACTAACGATTTAAAAACGTATCAGTTGGTGACAATAATCTTGTTAATATAATTTTCAAAAGTTTAGTCTTAGGTACTTTAATTGTTTTATTTTTAATTTTTCATTTTAATTTTATATAAAAAGGCTAAATAATACGTTTTTAGTGGCTTATAAATAGTATTAAATAGTTGAATTTAATTATACTTTTAATTATTATTTTTGGTTCTTTAAAATAATTTATTTATTTGGTTACGTATTATCATTTATTAAATTTTGAAATAACCTTTATATTCGTTTTTTAAAATTTTCGTAGTTATTGAAAATATAATACAAGGTTAATATCGGTTCAAGCCTTATTTTCTAGGCCGTGCTAAATATATACAAAATCATTATACGATATAATCCATACGATAAATATTATATACAGTATTTTTACATAAGATAATTAATTAAGAGTTTTTACAGTTAAGATAAATTATATGCCTTAATACCGTAAAGCTTTACTTTTAAGCAGATTCATGCGTGGTTGTTAATAAGCTTCGACCTGATAAACCTTATGCCCGCTGGCTAGTTCGGCAGGGTTGTAATAAGCCTTAAGGATAAATCTTAAGAATAAATCTTAAGAATAAACCCTAACGATAAACCTTAGGGGTAACCTTAAGTACGTATAAAAGATTGCACGAACCCTTACCAGTTTTAATTGTTCTTACGGGTTTATCAAGATGATTAAAGTATTATTTCTCAAAATAATTAAACATAGCGTGTAATTCCAAATATACGATATAGGTAATCCGCAACCGTAAGATTGTTTTTTTTTAAACTATCTCTTTTACGCTACAAAATTCTTATACGGTTACCGCACGCGTTAAACTTATCGATACTATTATCGAATTAAATAATTGTTTCCCAAAAAATCGATTTCGGTTTTTAATTTTCGGGTGCGATTTAATTCGAGAGACTTGTATTATTAAATTCTTAACGGAACTTATGCCGAATAGTTTGACAATTATGAAGATATTAGTAATAAAATTAAACAGGAAAAATGAAAGCCGGTTCGAAAATTTAAAAATTTATATTTTGAAATACTATAAAAAGAACTACAAGCGATGGTTTATCCGGCTATTCCGGATTGCGAAAGGTTTTTCCAGAATTTCGATAAGAATCGAAATGGATAAAAGCAAATTCGGAGATAAATAATCCGTAAAAGGGATGGGTTTTAATAAAGCATAAGAATTAAGGTAGTAATCTAGTAATTTATTTAATTCTGTTTATATAGTTAAGTTAAATAATTCTTTAATATAAGTTCGATTTAATAAAGAATTTTTCCGTTAAAATTTATTTATAAAATTTAACATAAAGTATAATTTAAATTAGAAAGCTTTATATACCCGTATTTATAATATAAGGTTTAAAAGAAATGAATTTATAATTTTTAACATCGGGTATTTCGTAAAAAGTTAAAAGGGGTATGATTTTTTCGGATGTAAGTAAAGCCGAATAAAGTGGGTATTAGAATTTTTAAACAAGGTATAAAAACTTTTTTTATCGCATATATTTAGGGGTTTTTCTTTTTAACTTTATAAATTTTTCTGTTGTAACGTTTAATTCTTTTTTAGCTATAAATTCCTTTTTTTCTTTCAAGTCTTTATTCCGTATTTTCTTTTCTTTTCATTCGGATTTTTTAGGTTAGATTTTAATACTTTCCTTAACAATAAGGGTTGGTTACTATTAAGACGAAGAGAGATCTTTTAAGCGTTCAGTTTTAATAATAATAAATGCCATATTTATTGCTTAATTAAAGAACTCTTTTCATAAGAGATACATTGTTAAATTTAGTTATTAACCTCTTATTAATTAATAACGGAAATAGGATATGTTATTTATTTATTAAATGTCGTTTTATAATATCGTTTTAATTAAGTTAAACAAAATATATGCTTGATTAGGCCTTGAATTATTCGTTAGCGATTAATTAAATATCTATTAAAATATGAAGAATTTATTATATATATACTTAAAAAAAAAGAAATATCCGAAATAAGGCTTATTCTTAATAATAATAATAATAATAATAATAATAATAATAATAATAATAATAATAAATAATTTATAAATTTATTCGTTATAAGATTTTACGGACCTTTTCCTTACTTAACGAATGAAATTTTAAATTAAAGGCTTAAATTAATAATTAAAAAATAAAAATAAATAGGTATTATTAATATGCAAAGTTAATATAGGTTCAAGCCTTATTTTCCCGGCTGAGCCAAATATACAGAAAATCATTACACATATAATCCACACGATAAATACTATACCCAATATCTTCGAACACGAGGACTGATCAATGGTCTTCACGGTTAAGATAAATTGTATACCTCAGTCCCATAAAACCTCACTCTGAAGCAGAACCTCAGGTATTATTAATACATAATACCGTTCGTTTTATATCTATTATAAATGAAAAAGTTTATCGTAAATTCATTCAATTTATATAATCTGGTCCAGACTATTTAAATTACTTAAAATTACCTTAGTCTTAGTACAGGGAAAGCCAAGTTTTCCCTACCCGGGGTTTAGCTGTGCGGGGCCTTTTACCAGGCCCTAAGGACATGTTTTTCCAAAGAACAGGAACCCTTATTCCTGTACTGTAACATTAGGATAAATTATAATAAAAGGTATTTATCGAAACAAATAATAATAAACATTTTTAAAATAAAATTAACAGCATTTATAATGTATATAAAATAATTAAGATATAATAATATTTCTTAATTACGTATTAATATTAAGCGTCGACCTTTTCCAAATATTACGAATTAATATCCTTAATTTAAGGAAGTTGAAAAAATTATTTCGTAACTCTTTTTTATTTATTTTATTTAAAACGTTTTCGGATTATGTTTAAATCCCTTTATTTAAATTTACGGATTCCACGAATAAATAATTCCTTAATTATGCAATATAAAGTATTATAATTAATAGAATTTTATTAATAAAGTTTCTTTAACGTGATTAAATAAATAAAATGTTATTAAACGCTTTTAACGGAAAAAAGGTTCATTTTAAATTACTAAATTAATTTTAATTCAGATAAGATATTTTATAAGACCGTATTAAAGATTCCGTATTTTTAATTTTAACTTTTAATTTATATTTATAATATATAACTGAAATTTAAATTTTAAGTTTTTTTTTTTGTTTATAATAAATTTATTAAAAAGTTTATTCCTGATAATGTTAATAAGTATTTTTATTCTTAATTTAATACGAAACTTTTTTCTTAACATTTAAAAATCTTTTACCATAAACGGGCGTTTAATCTTTAAAAAGTTGTACGTTATTATTTAAATATAAGCCGAAAGTTAAGTCCGGTATTATTAAGTGGGTTTTATATAATGTAATTTAAACGTACAGTTTCATAATATATTTTACATATTATTATAATAATGTTTCACTTAATAAATATAAATTAAATTCTTTATACATTAAAGAAATTAATATTTTTTTTAAAAAATAATTAAAACAGTTTAAACATTTTTAAACAGTGAAGGTTTTATTATTTTATAAATTTACGCCTAAATATTAACGTATATAACGTTGATTTTAAAAAAAATTCGTATCTTTTCCCGGGTATTTTTTAAAAAAAAACCGGAAATTAAGTTTATATTTTATTTTAAAGTTGTTTTTATTTTCCTTCTTAAGAGCTTTTCCGGAATAAAATTATATTAAACGGGATTTTTAAAAAAAGAAATTTAAAAGGGAAAAGATTCTACGAATTATTTCCTTCTTTAAACGTTTATTTAGATACTATATTTTCTAAAGGTAAGAAGTTTTGGAACGTTTATAAAGTAATTTACGTTTAATATATTAAGATTAATAAAATATATAATACCGCGTATTAAATTTATTAACATAGGGAAATAATTATTTAAACTATTAAAACCATTTTTAATAATTAAACTTTTAAAAATATAATTATTTAATATATTAATAATTAATATAATTTTTAAATAAGGTTTTAAGTTAAAGAATTAAGGGTTATAAATAAACGTAATTATAATTCTTTTATGTAATTAAAATACCGGGCCATAATTATTATAATTAAATTAATTACGGGAAAATGTAATATAAAGTTTAGAAAGTATAAATTATTATCGATAATTCGGGATTTAAAGAATGGTAGCTAGGAAGCTTTATATATAGTGTGGGAGCCCCGTAACAGCGTTATTATGGGGCGTCTGCAATTCCCTCGGGCTTGATGACTAAGCAATGACCCCTATTCTGCGACAAGAATACCCTCCTATATACACAGGGGAAAATCCAGTACTCAAACAACTAGCAGGTGTCTACTACGCCCAACCTCCTCCACCAGGATACTCCCCCATCGATCTCCGCCTTCGGCCAACTGCGCAGACCAAGATCTATATCCTAGCAACTCGACGAGGCTCAGGAGCACCCTATACCCGATAATCCATCGATTGAAGACCTCTACAAGTTCCTAATTAATAGCAAACTCTACGTTCGCGAAGAGGAACTTTGGCTGAGGGGTCAGAGGGGCGGTACCACCTGGATCAGCCAGCATGGGTGGTTCTTCGTCGCGTACCAAGATGGCCAACCCGGCCGTTCGTGCTGGGTTCGTCGCCACCGTGACCTTAAGGGAAGGGTATCTCTCTTCGACGTTAAGGCTACCTCTTCTTCTTCTGACTACTACGCAAAGCTCACAGGATCGTAAAAAACGGCGAAACCACCGATTCAGACGCGTCTAAGGAGACCTCAATAAAACGCACTCGCCTCGATTCTTCTGGCTTGACGACGAGGAAGGTAAAGGTAATACAGGAGTCGACTCTTGGCCTTATTCTTGACGGCAACCTGCCATTTAGTATCTTCCAATATACCTATTTCCAATCGTTATTATATCAGCTTAGTCCGATAGCGTTACAAATCCCCTGGAGCGGCTCGTCAATTGCCAACCACCCTACGAGCTTTTCGAGGAAAAAAAGGAGGTTGTTAAGAGGGAGCTTTACGCTGCTGACTCTGAAATACACCTTGCCTTTGACTTATGGTCCTCCGCTAACCGCCACGCTATTATGGCGGTTACTGCACACTTCTTAACTACAGGGCAAGGCCCTTAAGTACGCCTTATTGCCCTCCGACGTTAATTAGGTGCTGACGATGGTGAGAACCTTTGCCAATACGTTGGTATAAGTTATCAAAAAGTGGGATATTATTAAGAAGATTGGCGCTGTTATTGCTGATAACGCTTTTTCGAACGATATTTGCTTACGCAGTCTTTTTCCTCGACTTGACCCAACGATGGATAGCAAAGATATTACCGCCCGCCGACTGCGCTGCTTTAGGCATATCCTGAACCTTATTTCCAAGTCCTTTTTATTTGGCCACGATGCTGAGAGCTTCGAAAGGTAATTAGACGTCTATAGATTACTTTAACAAGATGACGAAGATTTACGGCACTAGCGTAAAAATAATCCAGTAAGTAAGCTTTATAACATCGTAAAGTTTATTAAATCCTTTCCTTAGCGTACCTAACGCTTCAAAAAAATCTTTCGCGAAAAAATTGAACAAAACCCCAGCAACTTCCTCCTTTACTAAGAGATATTACGAAAGGTTAAGGTTATTTTGGATAACGTTACGAGGCGGAATTTTACCTACCTTATAATCAAACGCGCCATTCGTCTTAAGGATGAGATTGATGGCTTCTGTGGCTCGAAGAACGCTACGGATACCATTCCTAATCAGGACATTCTTACTGCTGACGATTGGAGGCAATTGGTTGAGATTATGACTATCCTGAAGCCAATCTGGAAGATGACGATGAGAACCCAAGGTTTTGGCTCAGATTAGAGTCACGGACGATTATGGGAGGTTATCTTATGTTGAACCTAGCCTTGGCAGCTGAGCTTTGAAGTTGTTTTAAGGATTAATCTCAAACACTTCCGGTATCGTTCTCTCTCAGCTGCAGCTGTGTTCATATGTATTTAAAGAGACTTCACTACCTTATTTGTTCTTAGGACCTTCTAGAGAAGATGCAACCTTCAATATACTTGTTCAGTTATATGCTTCAGTGTATGATATCAGGGTCTCATATCTCAACTATGGAGTATCTCCTTAGCGATTTCGAGGCTTGGAAAACCTTTTATGGTGGCCCCGAACTTAAAGACTAAAGAAGCAGCTTCACAAGCCTCTTCACAAGCATTGTCATAAGCACAAAGTGGCCGCCCATTACGAAATCGCGAACGTCCAGCGTATCTTCGAGATTATAATATAAATACGGCATTACAGGCTTTACAGGAGCCCCGGTTCCACGAGGAGGCTTTACCCCCCTGCCCGTTAAAAGCATATCTCTTCTATCTCACACTACGCTAAGATGGGTACTGATATTCGTTAATTACTTCGGGTTGCTATTAATAACGCCTGGGTGAAGCTTGACGAAGACTATACGGGGGGGTCTTCTCTTTACGCCTCTGCCTTACTTCTCCATCCTGCCTTTAACTTAAGGTATCTCGAGAGGAATTAGTGATTTCGTCGTCAGGTACGGTAGGCAGCTAATGCCAAAGCAGATTTGATAATTATTTTAATCGTTGGTATCCAGCTGAGTGGCTAACATCGGGTCAGCAGTATCCCTACGCCCTCAACCTCGCGATCTAGATAGCTTCGATTAATGGGTGTTCGCAGAAGCGATAATAGTGCAAAAGGAAACAACTGATGAGTCCGATAAACTTAAGAGATATTTGCAGTTTCAGAGGCAACAGGGTTGTGACCCTATTATATGGTGGTTTGATTACCAATCTCAATTTCCACGCCTCAGTAAACTAGCGCTTAACCTCTTCGCGATACCCTCACAATCAGCAGACTGTGAGAAGGCAATCAGCGCTGCCAAGCTTGCCCTGAACTCACAGCGGCAGTCAATGAAGCCATCAACGCTTGAGAGGCTCCAGTGCCTTAGGCAATGGCTAAAGCGAGGTGCTGTGACTCAAGACCCGTCCCAGCCGGCGAAGATTCTTTTTATCCAAAAGCCCTACTTAACATCAGCTATTAAAAGATTATCTGGAGGGTAAGTTCTAAGAGTTTACGCGATCCATAATCCATCTTTTAGATATTGCTAGTAGCCGCGTCCCAGAGCCGGACCGTCCTGTTGTACGAAGCCGACGCGAGCGTCCTGCCGTCCGGCAAGAAGGCGACGTTACTGGCGTAATCGCCGTGCCCCTCGAACGTTTGCCGGCACGTGTCAGCTAGCAGGGGGTGCGCTAGCACCCCATATACAATCTCCATGCGTCTTTGATTCGATTTGACCAATCAATTCCGACCCCTTGATAGTACCTTTGTTACCGCATTCGGAGGTTAGAGACAACTTAGAGGTGTCTCAAAGCAACACCCTGGTATCAAAGAAAAAAGGAACGACGCTTTCGTGCCGAGGGCAAGAGGTTCGATCCGCGTGTTAGTTAAACGTAGTTTTGAGTACAACATGTTACGTTTTGGTCTCTCACAGACTGTTTTTCGGACGTACTTAACCTTGCTACTTGTGCCCCTTTAACCGACTCATCCCACACATTGCAGTAGTCATACGCAACTCGAAAGCCTGCATACATCGTTGAAACAAGATAACTGAGACCCAGCATTGCACAGGAAAGTCAACACAATGGTAGACCAGAGTCTACAGGAGAAACAGAGGCGGAGGCAGAAGGCAGTCAAAGAGCCAATTTGCGCCGCGAGAGTTATCAAGACGCAGCTATATGGAACGGGATGGAGCGGTAAACTCTCCAATGAGGACAAGAACATGGCAACAAGCCTATTAGACGATGCAGGTGCCATGTATATGCTGCAGATTAACAGGGACCGACAAGTTGAACCGCTCAGCCTTCACAACGCCCTGTTTTGGGAGCATCGCCAGATGTCGTACCCCCAGATAGTCTCGACGCCGGCTCTCATATGGGAGCAACAGCAGGACTTCAACGACCAAAAGATCACCACCGGAATAGTATATGCGGTTCCCTTTTTTTCCACCAACGAGTCAACGTGGAAGACCACCTATAAGACGATCGAGATGCAGTCCTCTCCGACGTCATCAACGCGGGAGATCCACGAGTTCTTTGCCAATATCCGAGACCGCGAGTTCACGATATGGCCCGTCTTTCTGGATGGTGGCTTCTGGGTCACCGTCATCATGCGGGTCGAAACGATGGATACGCCGGAGGTCCAGCCAGGTACACCGACCAACTTCTATTTTGACCGTAGAGTAGCCAATCTTGCGATTGTCGATCCCGTCCAGGAGGGTCACGAGGAACAGTTGGCGTTGTTCTACAAGCGACTGAAATTTCTACTGCGCCAGGGATGTGTTCTTCTATCTGAAGATTCCCTCACGCCCACTCTCGCGTGCGATCCGGTTGACTATGAATGGGAGACCGGCTACGTTTCCTATGCAGTCTCTCGAGAGTTCATCCGAAGGTTGAAGGTTCTCACCCACCGTAGGGGGCAAACAGATGTCCCTGACGAGCGCTGTTCCGACGCGGAGCGATACCTCTTATGGTCGCCATTTGAAGAGAGTCATCGCATCAACAGCTACCGAGAGTCACTAATGTCTGCCTGCTCTAACTACGTGATAGAGTTATCGGGCTACCGCATTCGAAGTGCTTTAGAAGTACCGAGTTCGGCAGCTAACCACAACGCTGCGGGGCTCCGCCCCTACCAGGTTGAGGGATCCGAGGATGCCGCGGACGAGAAAATTAGTATGGGGGAGAAGTCCCGCCATTTCAGGTTGAAGATGGATGTACCGGAGGGCTATAGCCGAGAATCGTCAATAGAGGACACCCAACCAGAGTTAGCAATGGAGAAGCCGACCGAACCTGACGACGACCTGGACGTTAATGAGGATGATGGTACAGACCAGTCTGACACTGACGATTCAGACAACGAAAGCATCGTCTTGCGGAATGTACTTCAATCTGGAAAGCAGTGTCCTCAGCCCGATACATCTTCCGATCCGGAGGCCGCGGAGGCCCTAGAGCCACACGATCCATTCGAGGAGCAACCAAGAACTACAACCGACGAAAGTGTTTCGAAAGGGGTCGTCACCGCTCCTACTCCGCTGAAGTGGCCAGTAAAGGACGCGTGGAGCCAGGGATCCCCCTCCAGGCGTTCGTCCCCTTACAGTGAGATCCACGTGGGTTTAAAGGGGACCGCCGAAGGGGAAAGGTTGATGGGCATCGCAAGCGCCGCGCATGCTCTTAGCGAAGAGATACGAGCCTCCAAGCAACCCTCAACAGAGAACATAGGCTTGCAGACTGCAACGAGCAATGGTTCTGCCGTCCCTCCCACTCAGCTGGCAGTTGATGATAATGAGTCTCTGGAGCCTAGTGGTGCGGCCCAGAATGTCCCAGTCCCCCAAGGGATAGGATACTCTGCATCGCCCTCCGTCCATGAGCCTTCTGGAGAAAAACATCAAGCAACAACACAATCTAGAGATGAGAGACGACCTAAGGAGACGACCGAGAGCGTTAGATTTCTGTACACGCCTATCTCCGACGCCATCTTGGGTTTCGGGGATGCGCCGCAGGGCAGCGAAAGCCGACAGCTACAAGAACAAGTGACCAAGGCCCCTGCATCCCCAGTGCAGCATCATGAAGCGTGGGAAGTCGAAATCCCCGAGACGCAAGAGCAGGCGATCGGAGCCCTTGCATCGCTCGTGGAGCATGAAGTGCCGGTGGTTGAGATCCCAGAGACACCAGCAGCCGAGCCAGTACCGACCCCCGAAATCGAGGAACCAGGTACAACAGAAGACGCCGAAATCGAACGAGCCATTCCTGACTCAGATACCGAAGTTCCATATGCCATTCCAACTACACCAGTACCTGTCGAGACCCATATTAGCCCGGCCGGCGACGGTGGACCAGCTGCTCGAGACGCAGATGCGGGCAACGGGGAGCAAAGTCAGTTCATCGAAGTGACGCAGAAAGAGACCGGCAGTCCCTTCGGAAAAGATGTAGACGGCCCCGTCGTCGGGAGCGAGATATATATCCCCGAGGACGACGCCGATAACGATATGGTCGTTGACAGTGCCGTCGGCACCACCGCGGATACCAAGCAGATGGCTGAAGAAATCGGAAATGTCGAGGAAGACACGGATGCTCAAGGAGTACCAGGCTCCGAACCGAAAGGCCCTGAGACAACGCCCGCGCTGGGTATGGTACCGCGCGAATCGACCATGCCTCCGGGACTGTTTGCCACCATCCCACAGTCCGCGCTAGGAAAGAGGGAGAGTCCCGAAGACGGCGGCAATGATGAAGATGCTCCGTCTCCGAAACGACAAAAAGAATAATATCCCTCAGCTTACAGGGCACAAAGGTGATGCCAGACCCGGTGAGAGGAGCTCGAAGAACCGAGACGGATATATTTGACAGCGAATGGGAGGCTTGAGATTAAGTCTTGTCTATAGTTCTAGCCGGCTTCGAGCGAATTGGATATTGTCTTCCCATCGCATTGTTAAATTCCTAGTTCTTGTTGGTCTCCTTCGTGTTCTTTTCGACCCATGTAATGCCTGACCTTGTTCTGCTTCATCTTTCGTTTCGCGGGTTTTTAGTCAATCACTTTTATCGACGCGACCGGGAAAGCGAGAAACACGGAACAAGGGTGTTGCCCGGCTTTTGGCAATTAGCCGGACTTACGTTGCGCCTTCATGTTGCGTCATATGGGCCGCATGATCATGGCCAGTCGTGTCTCGCTAGTTCTGCGCGGTTTGGGCGATGCTGCAATCGTGACGGCGCAGCTAGAGCCTACAGCTGGAAGCCGGTTGACCGTAGAAGGCCGTAATCTAGCCGCGAATGGATCTGGTATACAGTCGATAATAAACCGGAGATGTCGCAGATGGGAAATTCCTGTATCGTTTCAGTAAAGCGCTTGCGTAACTTACTCAGGTAAACGACGTTTCGGGGAACACTTATCAGAGCAAGCCGAATCGCGCAGTTGTTTTCCGTTTAAGTTTTACGTTGTTTATGCTGGGTCCATGTGTTCCTGCTTGTAACCAGAGCAGCCATATAAAAATATGCCTGAAGCATGAGGCATAGTAGTATGGTTTGTCCGCGTAAGGCTATTGTTGACGGTGCACGAGCCACCACAACGAGCTGTTAAGTACAAGTACTCAGGGTATTTAACGTTAGTGGCCCCGCTTGACCCAACTTTTTCCCTACGAAGTTAAAATGTAAAAACGCCTGGAAGTTGTATGGGAAAATACATGAACAATTCATTATCGCTTCAAATCCGTAATGCCACCTTAAACTTCATATTTTTACCGCTTTTTAAAGCCACGCAGAAGCTATTACAATAGACTCGGAGGCTCATATTCGTTTATACCAAGAAATAGCGCCTTTATACCACTTCGCCCCACGCTTCGGGCGGCGGATTGGCTTCAATAGCCGCCAACAACAGCCCCGGACCTTTTGCTTGAGTAATCGTTGTCACAATAGGATCGGATTAAAAGGTGTTAGGATAGTGGTAACAAAGAGCAGATAGTTGACGATGTTACTTTGCATCCAAATTATATGGGGATTCACATTCTAGCCAATTCCGGCATTTCGTGGGCCTGGTAGAGAAACTAACATTAAATACCTCTGAGTACTGTATCACTTGCTTGGCAGGAGTCAGCTGCAATATCAATCAATGAGATTACGTATCATGACGTCGTATCTTTACACCCCCTCATTCCAGCGTATATTACCTTGAGTTCTTCTGCCCTAAACTCTAATGAATTCGATGTCCACAAATTCCCCACCTCGTCTCCACCAGCATGGATAGGACAACAGCGCTACAAAAGATCGGGTATAACTTTAAAAATAACGAGCTTCTCGATGAGGCCATTCTCGCAGCAGGAGCTCCAGTCTCAGACGTCCGGGTTGAGGGCAACGTGCAAGGAAACAAAGGTCTGGCCTTGATTGGAGACGCCCTTATTCGCTTGGCCATCGTCGATCAAGGTTACGTGGATGGAGCACGTACAGGTAAGCAGCAAGGCTAAGTATCTATTCGCATTTAACATTGCATAGGGAAAAGCAGCCATGTTGTCATGGACCGCGGATCAAATACCTCTCTCGAGAGGGATGCTTATGAGCTCGACTTGGGCAACTTCCTGATAAGAAATCCCTCTTAAGGGGAGTCCTTGCCTCGAACCACAATGGCATCCACTCTCGAGGCTTTGGTAGGAGCTGTCTGGCTGGACTCAGGCAGGCGCTATGAACAAGTATGTGCAGTGATGAAAATGTTGGGGATTATTGATGAGAGAGGAGTCCGCTAGAAACGGAAAGTCAAAGAGCTACATTAAACCATCACGGCTGCTAGCGCCGGCAGTTCTTCGGCAGACAGAGTCGGTGCGTGAAGACGGTCGGCGGCCGAGTCTAGCGACGGGAGGCCGAGACACGGGGAGAATGAGAGGCATAGTGTTGGACCGAGTGGTGCCCTGCAATAAAGGGGTCGTACCATATACGTTCGGAGGTCTCCGAACAACCCACTCTTTTGTACTTACAAGAAGAAGCAGCACCACTATCTTCGAATGGTGCTCTGGTTCTTGTTCTAGTCAGTCAATTCAGCCAAGCTGCATTCGTAGCCGTATATTCCAGGTATATGGTGTAGGGTCTTGTACTATGTTGTCAGACCCTGAGTGCCGAAAAATGTGAGGCCCCACAGTATGGCGGGACACTATTAGGTCTCATATATGTGTGACATGTACGTAAATGAGGCTAGTTGAGTATCTCCCCGTTTGGGCCCATAACTTTAATGCCCGGAATTTCATGTCGTTGGCCCTTCTTTCGGACCAGACGATGTCTAACCTGGATCATCTTATTCGCCTAAAGCACTAAGTACATAGGAGCATCGCTTGTAGCAGCCGGAGACTTCGCGCAATGTAGCCAGTAACAATCCCAAGAGGGAATATAAGAAGACCACGCTTGCGCACGGGGAATATACTGTTAGAAGACCGCCCTCCAACGAAGTGCGCTTCGTGACAGGTCGCGCCCAAGACACCGCGTCATTGGCCGAGGTAGGGATCGCCAAGGTGCTAGGCAGATGGTGCAGGTTGGTGCCACACGCCTGGCAGAAACCGCCAGTCACTCACTGTGCCCAATCTCACTCGTTCCAACCAAGCAGTGCCTTCGCGCTTTGGGCCCGATCAGATCAGTGCCAAATGCGGGGTTAAAGTCCTCACTGATTTCGTGAAGTATCCTCAACCCAACTGTTAATAGATTCACTGCTGGTTGCTATGGAGGATATCGCTGCGATGGCGCCGTGTCCATTTGACTCTTTCCGTACATCCCTGAAAGCGTGCGTTTTGGCTCCCCTTGGTGGCGCGATATTACTGATCCGTTCTAATAGTTACTTCAATGCTGATACTTTCTCTGATGCCACTGTCCGGTGTAGCGGAAAAGAGTTCAAGGTTCACAAGTTGGTCCTCTCTGCCCAGTCGGAGTTCTTCTCGAAGGCATTCACCGGCGATTGGAAGGTATCTAGCCTCTCTATGACATACTCATCTAGCCACTGACGTCTACGTAAGGAAAGCGATAGCGGACAGATAGACTTGGAGGAAGTCGACGTTAACGTTGTGGAAGCGATGCTGCACTTCATGTATCACTTCGATTACAACAATACTCATGGGGCTTCTACAATGATCTTCAACGCACAAGTATACAGCGTTGCCGATAAGTACATTATTCCGGCGTTGAAGGCTGAAGCGAGAGAGAAGTTCGGGACAGCGATAAGCACCGGTTGGGCGATGGATGACTTCCCCTCGGCCATTGCAGAAGTATACAATTCGACTCCAGAATCAGACCGGGGCCTCCGGGACCTGACGGTGGAAATTGCCCGCACGAACATAAACCCACTTCGTGAAAATGAGCTATTTCGAGATGTGCTTAGGGAGATTCCCAGCTTCGCTGCTGAGATGGTTATCTCTATATCTGACACCCACAAGAAGGACCAGAAGATTTACAGATGTCCGAACTGCGGCAAGCAGATGGGTGGCACACTCTCTGGAGGGACGTATTACTACTGCATACACTGCGGCAACAGACGCGCAGACTGGAGCTCCTACGTTATTTCGAGCGATTAGGTGTCACATAATTAGTAGCAAAAAGGGTAATCTCATTGATAAGCGGAATCTGGACTTTGGGATTAGTAGTCGCTGAATTAATGACACTAGTTGTTCGGCACCAGATCGCGGTTCAAGGGCTCTTCCGAGTATTAGCTCTCTTGCGAATAGTATGCCTTGGTCGCCAAACTCGGCACGGTGGTTATGGAATCTCGGGCGCGGCTCTATGGAAGAAGCTGCTAAGTTAGGAAGCCCTCAGTGAATATATTAGCAAATGTTCTTAGATCATTCAATCAGCGTGGGGGTATATTCCGCATTTGCGGCGAGTAACAGCAACATAACTGAAATACAGTGCGGGCAAGGATGTTGCAAGGTGGGAAGCTGGACGTAAGAAAGCTGCAATATCACTCTGCTCAAAGCTGGCCATGCTCCTTCGCCAATTTAAACTGAAGCTGGACGACGCACTCCCGTGCAACAGTCTCGTTATACGTGCCTTCCGCCCAGCAGACCCGAACGTAGCACTAGGATCCCCCCAGTGGTGTAGCATCGTCCAATTCAGGGTGCTCGATAGCTTTAACCTTCCGAGCATTAGCCACCCATTCAGCCGAAGACAAAGACAACCATGTCCGCCTGATACGCGTCGTCGTGAGTGAGCATGCTCTTTTCTACAATATCGGTCTCTCGCGAAAACCACGTCCAACAATCCTGAGCTGGGCGCAACCGATGAATAATTCGGCGCCTCCAACGGTCATAGAAGTAACAGGTATTCACCCCGTCTCCAGACCCTCAGGAGGCCTGAATATGTACCTGACGTTGTTATTTGCCATTCTCGTAGTTCGCCTCATCGGCCCTGGACCAGCCGGCTTCGACCCCCTTCGCTTGGATGGCGCCGTTGGCAGGACCGAAGAGGAAGTGGGTGATGGGACCAGAGTAAGGCGAGGCATCCCAGCCGAGAGTGACCTCGTCCCCTTTGTTGGCTCAGATGATAGCGCCGAAGAGTTGTCCGAGACACTGCAGGCCATGACGTAGCTATGCACATCCGTCTGCAAGGCTGTCAGTTTCAGGGTCCTCAGTGACAGCCCTGTGGGCCCGAAATACCACTGGCTGGTCGCGAGGTGGCGTTCGGATGCCAGTATGGTGTCCGGACCATCTGTCGTTCACCCAGATCTGGTTAAAGCTGGACCCGGCGGAGGCCGGGGCAATGAGGGACACAGGCGGGATGGAGCGATACATTCTGATAACATTGTACGCGAATCGAAGATCGCAGTTAATTAAAGTAGTGTAGTATATACCGGTCTCAAAACCGAACCAGAGTCTCAGGTCGCAGCCAGGCAGGGAAGGAGGGAAGCGTTGATCACATGAAGCCCTGTCTAATACCAGAATGAGGGAGAGCTCACAAGCATTCATTAAGCTAGAATCCTGGCCTGTTGAGATTCCACTGCAAAAATCAAGGTAATGGGGCGGGCCCAGCGATACTCGTAGACTCCTACCCCTAGTCATTCATCTCTTCGGCCGGGGCTGCGGCCGTTTACCCGGTCTGTCGGGTGCGCACTATGTCAGCAATGTGGGAGCCATCTGGTACGGAGTGCAGCGATGGATCGAAGAGCGGGGACCATGGATAGATACCCTCGTCGATCATTGATCTGCATTAGTGATGATACCCCCACTCTCTTCATTGCTAAGACGTGACGAGAATCTGCTTTCGTGAAGACACCGCCGAACTGGGAAGCGCATTGACACGAAGATATTGCCCTGCTTCGACGGCGCCGGCATAGTGCGTACGGGGAAATATACAAATCCCACTCCCCGCAGCTGTTACCGGTAGTATAACCCAGAACATGCACACCATGGAATAGTCTTTCAGGAGAGTATGGCAAAATACGTAGATGGTCTTTCGCTACTTCAAATTTCAAACATCAAGTCCCGTATTAAGCGAATCCGTTGCCGTAGCCTAGCATGGACTTACCAACAGGCGCTGAATAACGTTTACGGGATCTATTGAGATCTGAGACTTGACATTTTCCCTAGTTTGGACTGTAAACTCCACTTAAAAGGTCCCCTTTTCGCTGAACTATATAGCTACCGTTGTGTCGGTTAGCCTTTGGTGCTATACTAATTAACACATAGGTCACCGATATTCACGGCTTCATGGCGACACTCTTTGAGGTAATAGTAGCAGCCATCCAGAAAAGTCAAAGATGCACAATAACTCACGCGTCAGGGGGCGTCCCGGATCGTCCAAAGCCAGGCGGATTAGTGAATCCAGTCGTATAGTACGCTAATAAACCGATACGACGGAGATGCGCGGGCTGCATTAACTGCGGAAGCTAGACTAGATACACGCAATAATATGAGAACCCAAGGAAACACATATTAAATCGCATAAGCCAAGGCAGGCGATGTGTGACCATTCCAGTGGTCTCCCTCTCCACTCTCAGTCATAAATGAAGCAGAACCGTCCACCGTGACCACCGACGTTGTTCAATAGGTCAGCCACCGGAACAGCAGGCGCCAACCATGCAAGATCGACAACATCCTCTTCCGCAATGACAGCCGAGGGCATACTAGGGTCGACAGATTGTGTGCCAGCGATCGCCGTCATTCTATTATCCGGATCTTGCATCTGCCACAGCCACCAAATGCCTACAGATTTCGGAGTCAGTGATCGCGACTTAGACAAGCTGGCTGATAACGACTCCCTACGAAATAGGTTCCTCGGTAGGTAAAACACATTGTTAAGCTACACTCGCAATCACGCATTGGGGGAAAGACGCATGAAGAGACTTTAGAAGCGTTACTCACGATCAATCATCCCGTGGTGGAAATAGAAAACTGGATCCCCTGGCGAAGACCAGAAGTCACCGCCAGGGTCTCCGCCGATTGTATAATGGCCCCCCAAGTGCACGCCCCAGTCATTCTTCGCGGGCGTGCCGAGCATTACCTGCTGGAAGGTGTCGATATCTTGATTTTCGGTGATCAAAGCGTACGTCCAGTTGGCCGTCGTGAAGGCGGCCGCGTATTTGTTCACGTCGCGGCGCAGGCACCGTGGGTTGGACCCGTACCCATCGGCCTGTGGGTTCGGTGGAATGTCGTCGAAAAAGGTTGATTTCGGACCAAGACTGACCACCATGCTACAGCACCGTTAGCCCCTGCCTCGGTTAGCTTGGATCTGTGTGAGTCCTACTCCTTGAAAGGGCCTTCCGTCACGCATCCGCCCCCGCCTGCGTTCGGAATCACATCGAACGGCGGAGCAAATGCTGGCTGCGGGACACCGGCGTAGTCGCTGGGGAGACCGTTTCCTCCCATACTGCTCATATTCCCATTGAACAGCGGGGAGTTGACTGGGTCAGCTGCATAACGGTCATAGTTCCAGTACTAACAGGAGTCATTAAATCCCGGTGTCGTTCCATAACAAGCGGGCACTCGGAACTCACCGGCTGATAACCTTCGTAACCACACTCGTCGCGAAGAGCTTGTTCATAGAACCAAATGTAGTAACGATGAGCTGGCAACAGATGAGGCTATCAACGAGCGTTAGCCAGACAGAGAATTGAAGAATAGTTTCCAGGGCAACCTACAGTAGAGTGAAGCTGCCCAGCGAGAGACATGTGCGTCACTACAAAGTCATCGTAGCGGCTGAGTGCCCCCGGAAACCTGTCTTTGGGGGCTTGGGAGGGCTTAGACTGGAGACATAGCACTGCAGCAATGTAGTCCTCTCGTTGCTCCACGGACAGGTCCGTCCTAGCCATATGGTTAGCTCCTCCGTTGAGATAGGGCCAAAGGGGCCCTGTTTCACCATTCTTTGCGCCTGACCGCAGTCTCGAGAGTACATCCATGTTCCGACGGGTTCTTGGCGAGGTATTCCTCAAATTTTCCGATACTGGCCAGCCCTAACTCGTCGACCACATCAAGAGGATAAGGACCTGGTGGACTATCGAGGATGAGTAAGCATTTGTCCAGTCGGCTTCCAGTTAGTTGCCTGGATTCTTTCTTACCGGCTGTATTCGAATCTCTTTCCAAGTGGGCTTGCGTTTACGCAGAGCAGCAGCGACGCTGCGAGGACTTCAAAGTGTTGATGCTTCATCTTACCAAGTTTATTTTTGCAGCGACCCTGAGGCTACGGATAGGAACCTGAATTGGGGAGTTTCCGGGTTCTATTAAACAATGCGAAACCCCTATCGTATCCGGCAGTTGCCGTCCATGAAGTCCCAGCCCCGAGGCTCGATGTTCCATGCCGATGCGGAGCTACTATAGAGTTGTCGTACAGAAGAGAATGCTACCGGACTGGTGTGTTGCTAACCAATAGCATCCCACATCGACATTATCCTTGAAGAATATGGGGTAGGCCGCGACGGTATTTACCCGATTCATGCACAGGCGATTAATCAGCCCCCGGCATACTGTTCTTGGTCTCGGCAATTGGTAGAGTCTAGGGTACAGCACAGAATTTCGACTCTTCGGCCCGTGACATCTGCACCCTGACGAAGAACATGGATAACAAGCTAAGGATACTACAGCACACTAGATGTAATATGCCGTGCACGGTAATTAATGGCGAAGAGTTATCTGCCAAGTTAATGTAAAGCCAATCTGATATAAATAAGCACAATCTACTTCCGCTTCCCTAGAAGTAGCACTCGAGCGACGATCTTGAAGGATGCACCGTCATGGTGGGCGACCTCGCTACTCCTGCTAGCATGAGGCCGACTAGGTCACCGCACACAGTAGAATCCAATTCATGTCGAAACCACGGCAGTTTTTACCTCATCGAGATCACGGCCTATTTTTGAGGTTGGGGCTGCGCTTGCGGCGTAGCCGTGGCTAGCGCTTTTGATCAAGAAGTAGCTGCAAGGGTCAGATGTATCGATTAAACCTTTTTAAAAAGAAGCATTATAAAAATAACAAAACATTAAAAATAAAGTTTGATATTAAGTTATAATTTTTTGGTTTCGCTTTTTACATTTTTATATATATATTCAAAATTATTAATTCGAATTTATCGAAAATAATATTATTTTAATGTTATCTGTTTAATAATAAAAAAAAAATTAAATTTTTTATATATATTTAATTTAAATTAGGACGAAATTAATATTATACGGCCAGAGAAAATCAAAATTTCGTTTTATATATATAAAAGCTTTTTATTTTTTTTTTAAATTAATACGATAATAACATGTAAAGTTGAAAATCGTTAATAATAAGTTCCGAAATATATTCTTTTTCAATTAGCCGAATATAAATAACGTATTAAAAATTTCAAGGTAAATATTTTAAAACTTTATATATTAATTTTTTGAAATAAAATATTTATTTTTATCCGAAATTCTTATTAAGTTATTATTAATATAAACGTAATTAACTTATACGTTAACGTTAAATATACGTTTAATACATTCATAAAATTTTTATGTAATTAATTTATTTATTTTATATTAAGTATTATATTTAAGAAATAAGGTTATATTTTTAAGAAAAAAACATAATATATAATTTAATTTCTTAGAAAATTTAATATTTTTTTCGTTTTTAAAATAATTTTCGGAAAAGCTTTAATTACTTAAACCTTTTTTAGAAATAAATCTAATTATAATTTAAGTTACGTTTTAGTTAAATTAACTGAAAAACAATTTTTTTAATATTAATAATATTATATTATATTTTTATTTTAATATCCGCAAAAGCGAAAAAGTTCGATTTAAAAATGTTCGAACATATAATTACCAGATAATATAATTATATTATTTTTGATTTTAAATAATTATTACATAATTATGCGAAATTAATATATTAAATTTTATTTCCAAAAAATAGTATAATGTAATTATTATTAACGAAATATAGTTATTATTAAGAAAAAAGAATTTGCGGTTTAAATATATTACTATTCGTAATTTATTTTATATTTTTATATCCATATATATTAAATTACGTATATAATAATTATCAACGCTAATATTAAAAAGGTTTCGATGTATAAAATGTTTAAATAAAGCCGGCATTTTAATATTAATCGTTCCGAAATTGATATTATTATTATTTCTATAATTAAAAATTAACGTTTATATTAAACGTGTTTAAATATTTTACAAATTAATACGTTTAAATTATAAAGTAATTTTTCCGTAATTTAATTTAATAATTTACGTATTATTAATAAATAAACATTATTAATATCTTAAAATACTTAATTGAAATTATAATAAATTGGAAATATTCGTTAAAAGTTATAAAAGACTTTTTAAATGTAATAATTTTAAAATATTTAACGGAAACCAGATGTGCATATACGATAAATTAAGAAAACTCAATAATTTTATCCGTATTATAATATTTACCGACGTTTTCAAATTAAATAAAAGTATTCCTAATATTAATTAGATAATATAATAAAAAATAGCGAAAAAATCGTTCGATTAAGGATTTATGATAATAATTTAATCAAATAATTTATAATTAAAAACGATTAAATATAATTAATTATAAATAAATTATATTATTTATACATTATTAAATATTCGACAAATATAGAACCGAACCGTTTTGTTATAGTATAGGAACAGGGGTTCCTGTTTTGGAGAAACCGGCCTTTGGAGCCTGATGTGAGTTTTTTGCCGCTGATCTTCGAAAAAGGAAAGCTTAGCTTTCCCCGCGCCAAGAAATGGTAATCTGGAGGATTTAGGTGATCTAGAATAGATTATATAAATCCTATAAATCCATGATATATTTATTAAATCTAAAATCGATATATTACGGACGGTTCTTTATATAAATAATATTAATTTAATTTTACTTTTTAATTATTAATTTAAGTTTTAAATTAAAGGTATCGTTTTCTGATTAAAAGAAAAATTTATAAATTTATTTAAAATTTTATTTATTTATTATATTATTATTACTTATAAATTAAAACTTTTATTTCGGATATTATTTATATTTCCAGATAAATTTATAATAAGTTTATTAGATTTTAATAACTTAATAATTAATAATTAAAAACTAATTCAATGTTTAATTAAATATAATTTTTTTAAATTAAATAAAAACGATATAATAAAACGACGTTTAATAAATAAATAACATATTAGATTTCCGTCGTTAGTTAATAAAGGATTAATAACCGGATTAAATAATTTACCCCTTATTTAAAAAGTCTTTTAATTAATCGATAATATAGTATTTGTAATTATTAAAGTTAAGGGTTTAAGGGAATCTTTTTTTTTCTAACAGTAACTTACCTTTATCTTTAAGGAGATTATCGAAGTTTAGCTTAAGGAATCCGACCAAAAGGAAAAAAAGGTCGAAAAGGAACGTAATGCGGAGATTAAGAAGGGAAAAGAAAAAAAGCTTACGGCCGAAAAGCAGTTAGATTTTATAGCCGAAAAAGTTATGAGATTTAGAAAAAAAAATTTACTAAATTCGTTCGATAAATAAAAAAAAGATTTCTTACGTTTTTTTTAAGAATTATTTTCCGTTTAAAAACCTTTATCCCTTTTTTATTTAGTCGAAATTAAAAAAGAATTATGCCCCTTTTTGTTTACTATAAAATGTCTGATATTAAAGGTTATAAGTTAATTCCTCCTAAGCCTTATGATGGGTTTACGGATATAAAAAGATTCTTAATTAAGGCTAGATTTTACCTTAAGTGGTACGAAAGTTCTTTGATGGAAAATTACCAAAAGGTAATAGTTATGCCGTAATTATTTACTGGAAAAGTATTTTATTCGAACTAATCATTAAAGAATATTTAACGAATTACTTTAATAATTACTTAAATGTTATTAATTATATTTTTAACGATTAGGAATATTTAAAAGAACGAATATAAGTTTTATTCGAAAATACGGATAAGTAATAATAAGTAATTAAATAAATGTACGACTTTAAGCAGATTACGTAAACAATTAAATATATAACTAAATTTAATTATTTAATAGTTATTTTTAAGTTATTATAAGATATATATTTTTTTTGGTAACGGCCTAAAGCCCTAGGTTAAGGATAAATATTTAGGGTACTTAAGACCAGACCCTTTAAGGACTATATTAACTTGCCTCAGCGAGCTCAGGCCTCGCTGGCTCTCATTCTTTTCAAAGTTTTCCAATATACTCTGCCAAGAAGCTAAAAATTAACCAATCAAATGCCATATCTCCGTAACGAGCCAGCAAGGCCTAAGTTCAGGTTATGCGAACAGGGGTTTCGTCTGGCACCTTACTACCGAAATCGTCGAATTTCCTCCTAATTCCTTCCATTTATTCGAATAAAACTATTCTTTTATATAAAAAGAAATTATTTTGTAGCCAATTTACGTCCAATAAGTATAAAACTTTATATACGCGTCCAATATAAGTTAATACATATATAGAACCTTTTTTAATTTTTTTAAGTAATAATTATAGCCAATATGGCTAAATTTAAATCTGGGAAATAGGCGACCGTAACGGCCTTATGGCTGCGACAGTATAACCACCGGTCGCATTATCGTATACCGGGTTTCTCAAATATATTTTATATGGGAAAAGTCCGTATATTAATTTTTTCGGCCGTACGGGTTATGGTTATTACGTCGCAACCTTAAAAAGGTTCCGGATTTAATTAACCGGAACGCCTTTTTTGTTACGATATAACAATTACCGGTCGTAACATTTTGTTATAAACTTTTTAAGAATAATTTAATATAAGAAAAACCCGTCCAGTTATTTTTTTGGCCGTATGGGTTATGGTTATTACGTCGTAACTATAAAAGCGTTCCGGTTAAAAGGTTGGTATTAATCAAAAATTTTAACTTATTTTTTTTATATCTTTATTAAATTAATCCCGATCAAAAAATATAATATATTATTAAAAAGCCTTTTTAAAGTTATATATAATAATGTTTTTTATTATTTTTTATATGTTTTTATTATTATTATATTTACTAATTTCCAAAATAAATTTTAGAAAATTTATATGGGACGGTACCAAACGTGGCCGAAAAATCACAACTTGATATCAGGCCTCATTTTTAAGGTTTTGTTATTTCTGTGGATACTTTGCTAATTGGGTTAGTGCGGTACATAAAGCTACGGTTTTTTTCAAAGCCTTAGCTGCAGCTGCGCCTTCGGCGCAGCTCCAACCTCAAAAATGGGGCCTGATCTTGATGAGGTAAATATTACCAAGGTTATTATTGCCAACCGACGCACTTTTAATCGGTACCTTAAGAAAAAAGAACCGGCAAACGAAGTAACGATAAACGCTTTAGTAATAATAAGAAAAAGGATAAACCCAAAAAAAAAACCAGTACCGTTTCGAAAAAGTTTAAAAAAAAAAGTTTTAGGTTAAACATTTTAACTATAATAAGAAGGGTTATTTTAAAAACGAATGTCGCTTTTTACTAAAGAAAAGGAACCTTTAAAAAGATAAGATTCATTAGCCTAAGAAAAAGGTTCGCGTAGCCGAAAGAGAATCAAATAACGAAAAAAATGATAAAAAGGAAGTAAGCTTTATTTTTACCGATTAGGAATTTATTATTATTACGACTAGCAGGGTCAGAAACGATAACCCAGAATATAAAGATTATATTATTTGCAAAAATATTACGGTTAAAGCCTATAAATATTATCTAGGATTAGCAGCCTACAAAATAACTATTACGTTAGGATGCATTTGTTACCTTGATATATAAGAATATAAAATATACGACCAAGACGGTCAGTTCCGAAAAGATTTCGGCAATTACGGATAGTTATCCTTAAAATAGTCCATTTTTCTAAAATATATAATATACCTGAAACCTCCAGCAGACGATTACAAGCTTTTACATTTTACTACTTATTACGATTTTAGCTGCTTTGTTCATTTACCCGCCAAAAAGGATAATGATTTTTGGCTAAAATACGACGAAAAAATGAGGATAAAATTAAAGGATAAGTATAAATATATAGAAACCCCTTAAAAACTAAATTACCTTAAGTTTCATCATTTACATTACGAATTAAAGCAAAGCCGGAAGGTTATAACGTAGGAATATTTATATTATTTACTAATATTATTGTAACGAACCTGTCATATATCCACCTGGAGGTATAAGCAATATCCGAAATGGGGATTCTTGATTTGCAGGTAACAATAACATAATAAATAGGATGTTCGTTAAAAAGATTTGCGGATTTTTCCCTTAACTAAAGAACGGTATAGTTACCTTTAGTTAAAAGCTTAGATTGATAGTTAAAGAGCGAAACTAAATAAGTATTATCTATAAAAGGAAACTAATTATTATATATCCATCTTAAACTTTAATAAATATACCTGGAATTTATATGATTTATATAATTTGGACCAAATTACTTAAATTATTTAGATCCATTAAATTATTAAAACTTTGGCGCGGGAAAACTAAATCTTTTTTCGTCCGAAGTTTACCCGGTCGGAACTTTTTTTAAAGGTTTTCGAAAATAAGTTTTCTTAACGACAGGAACCCTTATTTTTGTATTATAATATTATTTTTCCTTTTTAAGAATCTTTATTTTAAAAATAAAAACCGTAGGTAGCCCTTTTGTTTCGTTAAAAGGATTTTCCGTAATTTTTTAGCTAACTTTATTATAATAAGTCGAAGTAAAAAAAAAAAAAAAACCGCAACTGTACCAAAAAAAATTTCGTGCCATTCGTATAAAAAATATTGAAAAATTTGGTTCAAAAATTAACTTTTGTTCGAATTACGTTTATTTTAAGGAAACCAAATATTTTTACGTAATAGGCATCCCAAATTGTAATTATTATATTCGTCGGCAGCGTTTAACGTATAACGTATTAAAAATAAACTTTTTATCGAAGATTGGGGAAAAATACGACCGTTTGCAAAAAAAGTAACGTAAAATGGAAAATACCTTAATAGCGTATTAGGAATCCGTAAGGGTATAATAAAAATCGGCTAAGCAAAAGATAAAGGAATTTATTAATCAATTAAAACGTTTTCGTTTTTAACAGGAAATTTTTAAAAAAAAGGCCGTCGTTATTTTGAAAAAAGAATTTGAATAGGATTAATTAAAAGATTAAAAAAGGATGGAAAAAAAATAACGTCGTATAAAGACGGAACAAATGCAGCTTATTTTTAAAATAAATGTTATAATAAAGGTATTTATATCTTTCGGCTGGAATACCGAAAGCCTGGATTTAGGTAGGGGACCGTTATTATCTACGACCTTAACCGTATTAAAAACGGTCGGTTAGAATTTTGCCGATAAAAATCCTTAACTAGGTTTATCGTATTCGTTAAATATTTAAATAATTTTTATATATTATTTTTAAGTAAGTAATTTATTTATTTAATTAAATACTGGAATTTGTTTTTAACCATTTTAAAATTTAATATTTTTTCGATTTCGTATTTGTTACCGTTTTTTTCGATTTTAAGGTTTTTTTTAAGGAAAACGTTTTTTGGGGCTGGTTTTAATAAGGAAATATAAAATATAAGATATATTCTTATAGTTTTGGGTAATAATAATTTGTAATTAGTCCTTAAAATAACTTTTTTAATTTTAAACGGATCAAATTTTTTAAAATTAAGTTTATCGTTAAGTTTTTTCGTTTTAATTTAGGAAAGGTTTAATATTACGTTTTATTTTTAACGTAATAAATAAACTTTATTTCTTTTCGTTAAAATTAATCCTTTAATTTTTTTTTATTATAATATTAGGCTATTTTCCGTTATAAAAATTATAGCTTAATTTAAAGTCGGGTTTATATTATTTTAATTTTTGTTATTATTATTTTTGTTCGTAAAATTACGGCGGTAATAATTGGTACCTTATGCATTAGTTATTTTGGTCGATAAATTACCGTATCGTATCCATATATAATTATATAAAGTAATATATTTATATTTTCGTTAACGGACGTATTATAGGTTATTTATATAAACGGTAAAAGTGTAACTTAATTATTTTATTAATAATTAATATAATTTCGAAAATATTATTCCAAAGTTTAATTTAATCGTTCCGTTTAACCGTTTATTTAAAGGTAATAAATTATTAAAAATTTAAGTTTAATATTAATTTGCTTAAAAAAATTAATATTAAACTTTAATATAAAAAACTTGTTTCGATTAAAAATAATTTTTTCCGGTATTTTATATTTATCGAAATAATATCGAATAAAAACGTAAATTAATTATTTTATTATTACGGTTTTTTTAAAAAATAAAAAGTATTTATATTTAATAAATTTGTTAATAATTACTTATACCGTATCGTATTTAATTCCGATAACGGAATTTTTTAATATAAGGAAACTAATAATAAAATTCCAAGTTATAATATTCTACGTTTTATTAAATATTTTTATAAGTTATAATAAATTATACGGTTTATAACAAATTATTTTCGTTTTATTACAAATATTATAATTTTTAATAATTTATTTAACCGTTTAATAAAATTTTAAAAAGTTAAATTTTTTTTAAAATCGTTTAATAATTTTGAATATTTTTTTAATATTTATATAAAAGATTTTTATAAAATTTTTTAACAAATTTTTTTATTATTAATAAAAAACGTAAATTTTGTTACGAAATAATAATTAATCCTTATTATTTCCCTTTAATTATTTAATTTTATTTCGTTTTTTTAAATCGTAAAAATTTTTAAATTAAATTAACTTTTTTAAAATAAGTTATTTTAAAATTATATATAATTATATTATCCTATTATCCTTACGATATAATATTTATATATATCGTTTAAAAATTTTGGAATCGTAATTTTTTTTTCGGTTTAAAATATCCGCTTAAATTTTTTTTTTGCCCTTAATATAATAAATCTTAAAATTAAACTTAAATAAAAAAACTATTTAATTTTCGTAACGTTTATTTAATTCTTAAGTAATTATAAATTTAATTAAATCTTTATAATTTAAATAAATATTAAATAATTTTTTGGTTTTATTAAGAAATAATTCTTATTTTTTAAATATTAAAATAATTATTAATAACTTTTTATTATAAATAAAATATTTAAGTTTTATATTTTTAAAAGTTTTAAAAAAATACGTTATTAAGTATCATTTTTTATTATCCTTTAATTATTTTAAAATTATTTTAAAAACGTAATTTAAAGCATTTATTTTAAACCGTTTTTTTTGTTATAATTTAGTAACCTAATTACCGGGGCGCTAATAATTTTATCTTTAATTTTTTGAAAAATTTTTTTGGTTTCGTTTAAAAGTTCGAACTTTTTTTTAACGTATTTTTTGGTAATAAACTTGGTTAAAAGGCTAATAAGTTTGCTATAATTTTAGATTAAAGGTCGTATATAGCCGGTAAATCCCAAAAATTAACGGATATTAATAATAATAATTTTATCCGGAATTAACCAATTTTTGATAACTTTTAGTTTGGAATTTTAGATCTAAATTTATCCTGGAATAATAATAAAACTTAAAAAATCTAGCTTTTGGATATACCAAACGTTTTTTTCGGTATTTATTAATAAATTAGCTTTTTTAAATACCTTTAATATTTAAACGATATATTTTCTATACTTTTTTAAAGTTTTTAAATAAATAAAAATATTATTTAAATAAACGAAAACGAATTTATTTAAAAACTTCCGTAAGATAATAATAAATATATGTTAAAAATTAATTAAAACATTAATTAAGCTTTATAATATAACTTTATATTTATAATATTTATAAACGGTTTTAAAAATAATTTTTTATTTTTCGTTTTTGGTTATTTAAATTAAATAATAACCGTTTAATAAATCCAAAACGGTAAATTATTTGGCCTTATTAATATTTTCCCTTATAATATTTATTAACGTTAAAAAATATCCATTTTTAATAATAATATCGTTAAATTATTTGTAATTGTAAATTTGTTAATATATTAAATTTCCGTTTTTATCGATTTTAATTTTACCGTTTTTTATTTTAAGTACCATTATAACTGGATATTTTGCAGATAATTCGGATTTTTAAATATAATTTTTTTTAAGTTTCGTTAAAAATTTTTCCAAAAAACTTTAACTTTTTTTAAGTTTATATGGTAAATTTAATAAAGCTTTAAATAATATCCTTTTTTAATAAAAATTCGATAATCCTATTAATTATAATTTAACAATTTTTTTCGGGTTCGTTTTTTAAATAACTTTTTAAACCGTTAATATTTAAAGGGCATTATTAATATTAGGTTAAAAACTTTAGCTTTTTTAATTATATAACAAATTTTATAGGTTTTTTTTTTAAAATTATTTTATAAAAACGTTTATTTTTTCCAGTTAATTAATAAATTACTGAAATAAAATTACGGCATTTTTAAAATAATATCGTATCCTAAAATATCGTCGATATCAAAAATAATTCGTTTTAAATATTTTTATATTTAAACCTTAAATTTTTCCGTTTTTCGGAAAATTCGGCCGTTATTATAAATAAATAAGCTTTTATTTACCGTTCGTAACTTATAAAATTGCTACCTATATTTTTAAAAGATCTGGTACCTTTCGGCTATCTTAAAGGAAATAAAATTTCCTTTTATTCCGGAATTGATTATAACGTTAAACGTTTTATTTCCATAATAAATAAAGATTTCGATTTAATTCCGTATTCCTTTTTTTATTTCGCATAAGGTTTTATATATAGGGGTTTTTCGGTACCTTATTTTTAAAGGTTTCCGCCGTTTTTTAATTAATAAGCTTTAAAAACTAAAAAACGTTTTTATTTATATACTTTCCGGATTATATGTTTAATGCAATAATTATTCATACATTTAAACCATTTTTTGTTACCGAATTAGTACTTAAAAATAATTATCTTTTCCTAGCTTTTTTTTAAGTTTTGTATTTTATAAATTATTAGGTTAAAAAGGTAAATTTCCGAAAAGGGTATTTTTATAACTAGGAAGTCGTATTTGTTATATGGTACTAACGCGTAATACAAATATCCTTACGTTATAGCCCTTTAGTTTTATTCTAACTTAGGGTATAGGTAATAAAACCTAAGGTAATCTGGCTATCGGGGGGTTTCTGTATATCTGTATTTATCGTTTAGTTCCGTAAGTATTTCTTTATTATACTTTAACCAAAAGTTGTTATCTTTTTTAGTTTATTAATAAATAAGGTAATTATAATTATAACAAATAATATAATATAAAAGCTTATAATTATTTATTAATTTAAGGTATATTATATATTCGGAAAAAATATCACACTTAAAAGGCAACTATTTATAATTATCGAAATCTTTTCGTAATTAACCATGTTAATCGTATATTTTATATTCCTATATATCGAAATAACAAATATATCCTAACGGAATAGCTATTTTGGAATTTGTTCGTCCTAAATAATATTTGCAAATTTTGGCTATAACGTTTTTATAAATAATATAATTTTTATAATTTAAATCGTTATCTTTAACCTTATTAATTATAGCAATAATAAATTCCTAATTAACAAAAATAACGTTTATTTCCTTTTTATCTTTATCCTTATTATCTATATTTCGTTCGGCCGTACGGATTTTTTTTTGGGGTTAAGGGATCTTATCCCTTTAAAAACTTTTTTGGAAATTTTCCTTTTTCGTTAAAAAGTAATATTTGTTCTTAAAATAACCTTTTTTACTATAATTAAAACATTTAACTTTAAATTTATCTTTTTTGGATTCCGTTAAAATAATATTAACTTTTTTTTAGAATTTATCCGTTATTTTCTTTTTGTTATTAAAACGTTTATCGTTATTTCGTTTACTAGTACCTTTTCTTTTTAGGTATCGATTAAAAATACGTTTATCGGAAATGATAACCTTATCGATATATTCCTTAAAAGGTTTAATTTTAAGTATTCTAAATATTTTATCTTTAATTTATTCCTGTAAGCCGTTATAAAAAAGGAAAAATAACGTTTTTTTTGGTAATTTAAAAATAATAATTAATCGATTAAACTTAATTACGTATTCGGCAGTTAACGTAATTTGCTTTAAATTATATATTTTTTTAATTATATATTATTATTTATCGGTATCTTCGTACAAAATTCGTATTTATTCTTTAAAGTACCTATAGTTGCTAAAAACGTAATTGGTAATATTTAGGTAATTATTAAAAAAGTTTATTAAATAGTTACTAAAAATAGGTTCGAATTAATCGAATATTTTTTTAACAAGCAATTGGAAAATAATTATAATTTTTTGGTAATTTTCCGTTAAAAAATTTTCGTACCATTTAAAGTAAAGTTTAACCTTAACTAAAAATCCTTTTATATCCGTAGATTTATTATAAGGTTTGGAAATAATTAATTTATAACCTTTAATATTAGGTATTTTATAATAAATAAAAAAGGATATAATTCCTTTTCGTTTTCGGCTAAATAATAAAAAGGTAAAAATTTGCAAATAAAGGGCGGATATTTTAAAAAAGGATATAAAAGTTTTTAAATAAGAAGTAATCCTTAATATAACGGAAACCTTTTTTAACTATTAAGCAAATTTAGCGTTTTCCTTTTGGAATTTTACGACTTTCTTAATTATAAAATCCAATCGTTAATTAATCGTAAGTTCTTTTTTTTTTTCCGTTTTTATAACAAAAACTTCTTTAACTTTTTTATAGTTTAATTTTTTACGTTATATTTCGATAATCCTTTTACCTTTTTAAAAATAAGAATTAGTTATTATTAAAAAAAAGAAAACTTTTCCTAACCTTTAGCTTTAATAACTTTTGGTAACATATTATCGATTAATTAAAATATTTTTTCGATAAAAGGTAAATTATATAATCCGATTATTAATCTTTTACTAGCTAATAACGGAAATCGAATATATTATCTATCTGCTAAACCTTATTTTATAATATCGTTTTTACTAAATTTAAAAAAGTTTATACCTAATTAGGCCTTAAATCATTCGTTAGCTATTAATTAAGAAATTATTAAAATATAACGAACCTATTATATATTTACCTAAAAATATAAATAATATCCAAAATGGAAATTTTTAATTTGCAAGTAACAATAGCATAATAAATAAGGTATTCGTTAAAAAAATTTGCGGATTTTTCCTTTAATTAAAAAACGGTACTATTACCTTTAATTAAAAGCTTAAATTAATAACTAAAAAACGAAACTAAATGGATACTATCTACAAAAAAAAACCAATTATTATATATCCATCTTGGACCTTAATAAATATACCTGGGATCTATGTAATCTATGTAATCTGGACCAGATTACTTAAATCACTTAGATCCATTAGATCATTAGAACCTTGGCGCGGGGAAGCCAAGCTTCTCCTCGCCCGAGGTTTACCCGGTCGGAGCCTCCCTCAAAGGCTTCCGAGGACAGGTTTCCCCAACGACAGAAACCCCTGTTCCTGTACTGTAACAATTATGTAATAAATACGAATTTTTAACTATGAAAGTGCCCTTTTCGGAGGTTTACCTTTTTAACCTTATAATTCGTAAAAAATAAAATTTAAAAAAAAGCTAGAAGAAAATAAACATTTTTAAATGTTAGTATAATAATAAGAAATGGTTTAAGTATATAAATAATTAATGTACCAAATAAATAATTAAAAAGGTACGCGAATAAAGATACCTTTTAGCTTTTAAGGTATATTAAATAATAAATTACGGAAGCCTTCGAAAGTAAGATACCGAAAAACTTTTATATATAAAACCTTATACGAAAAAAGAATTACGAAATTAGATCGAAATTTTTATTTATTACGGAAATGAAATATTTAACGCTATAATTCATTCCGGAGCAAAAGGAAACTTTACCTTTTTTAAAGTAATTAAAAGGTGTTATATTCTTTAAAAGTATAGATAATAATTATATAAGCTACGGATAACTAATAAAAGCTTATTTATTTATAATAATGAATAAATTTTTAAGGAAAAAAAAAATTCGTAATTTAAATATAAAAATATTTTTAAAAAAAGTTACTTTTAATATCGCCGATATCTTAAAATATAATATTATTTTAGGAATATTATAATTTCGTTCTAATAATTTACGAATTAACTAAAGGAATTAAACGTTTTTATAGAATACTTTTAAGGAACTATTTTACGAAATTTATTACATAATCACAAAATTATAGTTTTTAGCTTAGTAATAATAGTACTTTTAAAGTATCGCCGGTATAAAAAGCTGTTTAAAAAACGAACCCGAAAAAAATTACCAAATTATAATTAATAGAATTATAAAATTCTTATTAAAAAATATTACTTACAGCTTTATTAAATGTATTACATAAATCCTAAAAAAGTTAAAGCTTTTTAGAAAAACTTTTAACGAAATTTTAAAAGAGACTATATTCAAAAATCCGAATGACCTGCAAAATATTTAATTATAATAATACCAAAAATAAAAGAAAACAAAATTAAGATCGATAAAAATAAAAACTTAATATACCGTTAAGTTTATAATTATCGGTAATTAAACGATATTATTATTAAAAATGAATACCCTTTAACGTTAATAAACATTACAAGGAAAAATATTAATAAAGCTAAATAATTCACTACCTTAAATTTGCTAAATAATTATTACTTAATTCGTATGATTAAAGGTAAAAAATAAAAAACCACCTTTAAGATTATTTATAAATCTTACGAATATAAAGTTATGTTATAAAAGTTAACCAACGGTTCAGTTAATTTTTAATACATGCTTACCATTTTTTTACGGAAAATTTTAAACAAATTTATTTTCGTTTACTTAAACGATATTTTCATTTATTTAGAAACTTTAAAAAAACATAAAAAATATATTTCCTAAGTTTTAAAAACCGTTAAAAAGGTTAACTTATTAATAAACGTTAAAACGTTTGGCATATCTAAAAGCTGAACTTTTTAAACTTTATTATTACCCTTAAATATAAATCCATAATTTAAATTTTAAATTAAAAGCCGTTAAAAACTAATTAATCCTAAATAGAATTACCGTTATTAATATCCGTTAATTTGTAGGATTTACCGGCTATATATAACCTTTAATTAAGGATTATAGCAAATTTATTAATCCTTTAATAAAACTTACTACTAAAAAATATATCGGAAAGGAATTTAAGCTGTAAAAGGAAACGAAAAAAACCTTTCAAAAAATTAAGCAGAAAATTATTAACGTTCCGGTAATTAAATTACCAAACTATAACTAAAAAAATAACTTAAAATAAAGGATTTAAATTATACCCTTAATATATTCTTAAAGCAGCTAAAAAATAATAAAAAATAATACCTAATAACATACTTTTTTAAAGCTCTTACGGATATGAAACTTAAATATTCCATTTATGACAAAAAGTTATTAACAATTATTTTAACATTTAAAAAATAAAAGCCTTTTTTTAACGGAACCAAAAAATTATTCGATATTTATTCAAACCATTTAAATCTTATTCGATTCATAATAACCTAAGAATTAAATAAACGTTACGAATGTTAAATAATTTTCTTATTTAAGTTTAACTTTAAAAATTACCATATTAAAAAAAATTTCTAAGCGAATATTTTAAACCGAAAAGGAAATTATAATTCGAAAATTTCCAAACGTTATATATAAATGCTATATCGTAAGAACGATAAAATAATACAGCTATATATAACCTTAAAATAACCTACTTTAAAGAAGTTAACCCAGTTTAAAAACTCCTACGACCCGGAGGAATAAAAAAATTAAATAACTAAAGAAAACGATAAGGACTAATTATTATTTTATGGTAAAATTTATATCCCCCGTTAATAACAAAAGGAATTCGGTAAATATTTTACGAAAGCCTTTTATATAAATATTAAGAACTATTTAAAACTACTAAACGATTTTAGGAAAAATATAACTTCTCAAAATTCCGCCAAATAATTAAATAAATGATTAAAAATTATAATATTTATAATAAAATTAAGGCAGCCCGCCATAAGCCGTACGGCTTATTACAACTTACAAACGTACCTAATAAAACATAGAATATTATAATTTAAGATTTTGTTATTAATCTCCTTATATCGGAAAATCAAATTATTAAAATTAAATACGATATAATATAGGTAATTATTAACAAGCTTACTAAATATAAATATTTTCTACCTTTTAAAGGAACTATAACGGCAAAATAATTAATTTATGCTTTTATTCGATATTACCTCTATAAATATAATATACTAGAAAAATTTATTTTTAATCGAAATAAATTTTATATCCAAATTCGGTACTAACTTTTCAAGCAAATTAATATTAAGCTTAAGTTTTCGGTAATTTATTACGCTTAAATAAATAATTAAACAGAACGATTAACTTAAACCTTAAAATAACACTTTCGAAATTACGTTAATTATCAGCAAAATATTTAGGTTAAGTTTTTACCACTTGTATAAATAACTTATAATACGTCTATTAACGAGAACATGAATATATCACTTTATATAGCTATATACGGACATAACGCGGCAACCTAACGGCCAAAGTAATTAATACGTAAGGTATCAATTATTACCATAATAACCTTACGAACGGAAACAATAATAATAAAATAAAAATAATACAAATCCGATTTTAAATTAAGTTATAATTTATGCAGCCAAGAATAACCCAATATTATATTGAAAAAAATTAAGGAATTAATTTTAATAAAAGAAAATAAAATTTCCTTATTACGGTAAAAATAAAACGTAATATTAAACATTTTATAAATTAAAACAAAAAACCTAACGACAAACATAATTTTAAAAGATTCGGTACGTTTAAATTTAAAACAGTTATTTTAATAATTAATTATAAATTATTATAACACAAAATTATAAAAATATATTTTATATTCTATATTTCCTTATTAATACCAGCCCTAAAAAACGTTCCGCTTAAAATAAACTTGGAAATGGAAAAGGACGATAGTAAATATATAATCTAAAAAATATTAAACATTAAAATAATGAAAAACAAAATTTAATACCCGGTTAAATAAATAAATTACCTACCTGAAAATAATATATGGAAATTACTTAAATACCTAACGAATACGATAAACCTGGTTAAAGATTTCTACCGACAAAATCCTAACCGACCGTTTCCAATATGGTTAAGGTCGTAAACGATAACGGTCCCCCGCCAAAATCTAGGCCTACGGCGCTCCAGTTAAAAGAAAATACCTTTATCATAACATTTATCTCGGAAACTAACTAAGCTTATTCCGCCTTTATGCGGCGTTATTCTTTTTTTAATCTTTCCCGTTTTTTAATTAATTTAATTTTAACTTTTTTTAAAAAGTTTTTATTATAATCGTAAATGTTTTAACCGATTAATAAATTCCCTCGGTTTTTTTTTCCGTTACTTCCTAATACGCCAAAAATTCGTTTTCGAATTTACGTTATTCCTTTTAAAAACGTTTTTACGTTTCGTTTATTTTCTTTAAAAGATTTATAACCAAAACATTACAAAAAAACCGTTAATAACGAATATAATAATTATAAATTAAATACTTTAAGAAATTAAAATAATCTGTTTCGCTAAACCGAATATAATTAAAATAAAGAAAAACTTTAATTCTAAAAGTTTTAATCGAATTAACGCGAATATTACGAATATCGCGTTAATTTACGTATAATGTTCCTTTTTTTTTTCTAAATACGACCTACTATAATACAATTAATTAAAAAGTTACGGAAAATCCTTCTAACAAAATAAAAAGGGGACTTACGGTTCTTATTTTGGAACAAAAATCCTTGGAAAGGGGAAATAATGTTACAGTATAAAAACAAGAGTTCCTATTTTGGAAAAACCGGCCTTTAAAGCCTCGTATAGGTTCCTTACGACTAATTTTCGAGAAAGGAAAGTTTAGCTTTCCCCGCACCAAAAAATGGTAATCTGGAATAAATTATATATATCCTATAAATCCACGGCATACTTATTAAATCCAAGATGAATATATAACGGACGGTTCCCTATATAAATAACACCCATTTAATTTCCGCAATTTACCGGCGGGTTATAAAATAAATTTATAAAGTAAGTTCATCATTTTACGTTAATGGTGGTTTTTTAAACCTTATAATTATTTTTAATATTAATTTATAATACGACATATATAAAAAGTTTATTTTTTACAGTTATTTTAAATTAAATAATATAATACAAACTTAGATTATTCTTTTAATTTCTGCGGCCATAATAATCGTAATAATTATTAAAGCAAACGTTAATAAGAATAACGGTCCAAAAAAAGGAAATAAGTCGAGCATAATAATTATATAAAGGTAATTAATTTCATACGAATAAGTTTATTTTTTCTTATTCCGTACGTTTTTTTAAACGTTTATATTATTTTTAAAACTATCTTTTTTATTTAACCGGAAACTAAATTATTTTATATAGGTTTTTACTTTACTTTTATATATATATATCAGGTAATTATAGACCTGATTAAATAATTTTATTTATCGGAACAATTTATATAATTCATTTTCGATAACGCAACAAAATCGGGTTTAAATTTTTAATATTATTAAAAAGATAACTTTTTTGTTAAATTATATCTTTCGAATAACGTTAACTTTATTAATTAACGAATTTTAAATTTCGTAAATATTGTAAATTAATAGCCGACAAAAAAGCTAATTTATGCTTTTACATTCATTCTTTAAACCTTTTATTTCCTTTATGCCAATAATAATTATAAAGTAGGTTATACAGCCGTATATTTATAATAAACTTCTTAAAGTTTCCGATTACGTATTATAGCGTCGTTAATAAACGTTAAATAAATATAATGAATCTTATATAAGTTTTATTAAAAAAAGGGTTGTATAGATACGTTTATATAAATATATTATAACTTTAAGAATATATACGATTAAAAATGAAAACAATTTAACGTTATTTTATATTATAAAAACCTTTTTAATTATATCTTTTAAGTGCTTTATACCCCCGTTCTAGGCCTAAATATATAAGATGAAAAGTTTAAGTTTAATACTAAAAGAAAATAATTAAAATATATTTCGAAATTAAAGACTTTTTAGAATTTCATTCTCGTATTTAAATATTTATAGAAAACCTTTATCCAAATTTTTTACAACGTTTAAAAATATTGGCATATTATAATTAGTATATTTTATTTTCGATTTTTAAAATAAATTTTCCAAATAAAGCCTAAGTACCTATTAACCGTAAATATAACGTATTTATACTTTTTAAAGTACTTTTCGAAATTTATAAAATTAATAACGATTCGTTATCTTAATCGGAACGTTTTTATTTTATTTTCAGCATATATATTTTTTAACCTTTGCATATTTATATATTTAATATTTAACCGCTATTAAACCTTTTAAATAAATTCTGTTTATATAAAATTATAATTAAGTAATTATTTCGGGCCTTAAATATTTTAATTCTAGTTATTATATTATACCGTTACAGGTTTACGGTAATTTTATTGTTTATGCATTAACGTTTTATTTAGAAGTAATTAAAGTTATATGAAATATTATTACATTAATACTTTCAGTAACGAATTACTCAAATTTATTCCTAATAAAATTAACATTATTCCGCTTATTTTAATAATACATTTTTTTCTAAAATTACCAAAAGGATATGAAATTATACGGGAATTTTCGTAATAAATTACTTTATATACACGTAATGTTTTCGGGCTTATACAATTTTGCAATAATATATTAATTTTCTTATATTTATTAATCGCAACGAAACCTTGTTTATATATATTTTATTACCTTTAATCGTTATTTGAGAATTATAAATTTATTAATAAGGTTAAGAATATATATAGTAAACTTAAAATTTAAAATAAATAAATTCCTTAAAGGATAAAACGTAACGTTTATTACGTTACGTTTTATAAAATTAAAGAAAATACGTTGAAATTCGTTTTATTTTTTTAAATATTAATATATTAATAGAATAATTAAATATTTCTTTTTAAAAATAATCGGTTATAATATGCGTCTTAATTAATATTATTATCGCTTAAAGAAAATAAAACTGCTTTAATGTTTTTTTTAAGAAATATATAAAAATATTAAAAGCATTTTTAATAAAAGTTTAAGTAAACTTTATGTTTATCGTTAAAGTTTATTCTTAAGGCTTATCCTTAAGGTTTACTGCAGCCAGCTGGCATAAGGTTTATCAGAGTCGAGGCTTATCGGCAACCACGCATTCTGCTTCAGAGTGAGGTTCTATGGGACTGAGGTATATAATTTATCTTAACCGTAAAAACCATTAATTAGTTATCGTATTCGAAGATATTGGGTATAGTATATGTCGTATGGATTATATATGTAATAATTTTCTTTATATTTGGTTCAGCCTGGAAAATAAGGCTTGAACCTAGATCAACCTTGCATATTTAACGGTTTTATATTTAGGCCGATTTTTGAATTTTAAATTAATTTTAAATTAAAAAAGGTTTATTTAATAATTTACGTAAAAATAATAATTTCGTTTCAGTTATAAAAATAATCATTATATCTTATTTATTTGGCCGCTATTTTATTATTTATTTAAATAATATTATAACGTAAACTTAAAAGCTTTTTTTAATTAATTATATTATTTATGACAAAAATATTGTTTTAAATATTTTTTAAATCCTTATTACCGAATTATAATACGAAAGTTTTAATTTTAATTAGGTATAATATAATTCCATTAGTACTTATATTATATACGTTATTAAAACTTATATCAAATTATAAAAGTCAAAAGATTAAGAAAAATATATCGTGTCGCGTATTAATTAAAACGTACAAAATAAAACTAATGTTTTAATTTTTATAATAAAGCTTAGATAAATTAAATTCAAATTTAGTAATAATTTAATACTAATTACTAACGTTTTTAAAAAGCTATTTAATTCTTTTTAAAAATTAAGTTAATTAATTAATTAATAAAATTGGAGTAAAGTAACTAGATTTTTCTTTTTAAATTTATCTTTAATTATTTTAATTTTGAAAAATTATTATTAATCCTTACTTTTTATAAAAATGTACCATTTTTATATCCATCGCATTAATTAAATAACGAAATTTTAATATTTTTTATTATACGTAACGATAATATCGTCGACGTTAAAAAAATTGAAAATATCCCTTAACGAATAAAATAATATAATTCGTAAAAAATGAAACCAGATCTTAAATCCTTAAACGTACCGGTAAAATGCTTTTATCCGTATAATACCTTTTTAATTAAAAATCTTTTATTACGTTATAAGTATTTAAAAACCGTTTTTTATATATTTTATAAAATAAATTCGTATTATCGGAAGCGTTTATAACGTTATATTCTATATTCTTTAAATCAAACTTAATCGTAATGGTAATTAAAATCCGAAATAACCTTTTATTTAACGTAACTACGTATATATTTCGATAAACGTCTTTAAATTATTATCATTTCATTCAATTAAACGGACCTTATATTTTTAAAAACCAGTTATATTTATCGACCTTAAAACAAATAACTATTTATATCTTTAAAATAATTTTCTTTTAATAAAGAATTAATTAATAACTTCCTAAAATCTTATTTTTATTTTATTTTATAAAATAATTTGTTTAATAGAAATATATTTAACTTTTTATAACCCTCTAGCAGTAACGGTAAATCTTTCCTATATACCTGTCCTAATGGCTTAAATAACGTTTTTATTTTTAATATATTAAACCTTTTCCGATTAAAATAATACGTACTTAAAATCTTGATTTATTTTAATTTCCCGCTATTTACTGACCGGTTATAAATCCTTTTTATAAATTAAGTTAAGCGTTTTATATTAAAGGTAACTTTGTATATCTTATTTTCGTTTAGAATAATATTTTCTGGACGGAACATACGGAAAATATATTTTTTTCATCCATAAGATATTATCATTTTTTATTATTATATTAAATTAAATAATTTATTACAAATTTAAAATTACCTTTATAGCTCCCGTTGGTATAATAATCGTAAAACATATTAAACAAAATATTAGCCGTAATAATAATTCAAAATGCCGCAATAATTTAAATATAACGGTTATAAAAAAATTATTAATCCAATACGAATAAGTTTATTTTTTACCATTCCGTACGTTTCTTTTTTAAAGACCTATATAGCTTTTAAAACCATTCCTTTTATTTAACCGGTAAATGAATTATTCCGTTTAGGTTTTTATTTTTCTTTTATATATATTAAAATGGGGCGGGACAGAGTCTGTCCTGATCAGTACGAAATCAAAGAGACTGTTACGAGTGAGCCCAGTGTTTTGGAGAAAATTAAAGTTAATGCAATTTATTTGGCATTAAGGCCAGTCTATCTGAAGATGGTAAGTTTAATAATAAGTGATAAGTGTTTCCGGGGTTGCGCCCGGCGAAAAGAGCTCCTAAAAATATATGCGAAATGCTAATTAACTGATTAATAAAACCACCTTTTTAGCCTTATACCTTATACCATTTTAACCCTTCTTTTTTAAAATAAAATCTTTTTCGATTTATTTTAAAAAATAAATGGAAATTTAATGCGATAATTCCGAACGCCTTAAATAAATTAAATATATATAAACCTAACCGATTAATTAATTTAACGTTTATGCGGTTTATTTTAAAATATTTTTTAAATTTATAACTTTATTTTTTACGTTTCGTTAAATTTTTCCGTTATTTAACTTTTTTCCGTTTTTTAAACCTTATTATCTGATAATTCCTTAACGATTAATACCTTATACTTAAACCAACCAGGTTATCTTTAAGGAAAATAAGGTTCGGGCTTCCGTTCCATATTTTCCAAAATATTTCCTACTTATTTATACGGCGTAATATATTAATTACGAATTATGGCCTTTATATAATAATTACCTAAAGCTGACCGAGTTATATATTTTATATTAAAGGTTAGTTTTTTTAGTATCGGATCGGGTCGAATAATTTTAAAAACCGAAATTTTGGTCGGAATAAACGGGAAAAGGGATATAGTTATATTTAAATGTTTTAGATTTTTCGTTATCGAGGCTAATTAATAAAAATAATTAATAAGGGTTTAGATATTTTGCATATTTTACGGGATAATTTCTTAATATTATTAATAGGTCGAAAACGTATAAGTTAAGGTTTGATAATAAAAAATCTTTTTAGAAATTAATCGGTATCGGATTTATTATCCTTAATTTCGGCTAATAAAAATAAAGGTTTTCCGGGTTAATTTTTTATATTCTTTTTAACGTCGAATTTTATACGTTTTGAATTAACGTACCTTTTAATTATACCGATTATTTTATTTTTTATTTAACTTTTGCCTTATTCGATCGTTTTAATTATTAATGTATTTCTGTATTACGTAAAGTTACGGATAATAATATAAAATATATAAGTAACTTATAAGTTATAAATATAAAAACGGATTTAAGTAAGCATTATAATAATCGTAATACGGACGGGAAAGTTATTAAGATTTATTTTATTTTACGTTTTCTGGTATAATCGGAGTAACCGTCGAAAGCGCTTAAGATTTAGATAAATTTTAAATATTAAAAATAGGCGTTCCGATCGGATATATAATATACTAATTTAATAACCTATAACGGTATCGTCGGTACGTAATTTTATATAGGTAATTAATTAAACGTATCTTAGATTTTTCGTTTCGACTTTTTTTTCGAATTAATTAAAAATTAATTTAGCCTTATTATTACCGAGTATTCGTCCGGTTTTTGGAATAATAACTATATAATCCCGGGGTACCTTACAAATAATTACTTAGGTTAGGGTAATAATATATTTAAAACGAAAAAAGGTATTATTTTTTATAATTATAAGAATACATTATAACGACGTAATTATTATATTAATCCAGTTTTTTATTATCCAAAATAGAGGTAAAGTAAAAAATTTTTTTTGGATGCCAAACGGCCAATTATATTACTAATTATTTTTTAAAGCCTTATATTAATATCAGGATATCGTATTTTTTTCGCATTATTTCTAATTATTAACGGAACGTAATAAGATTTTAAAATAATTATAATAATATAATAGTCGTAGCTTTTAAATATATTAAGGTATATATTTTTGTTACGTTTATTACCTAATTTGTATTAATTGTTACTAGATACTTAAAGTTATATGTATTTTTATTTTCGAAAGTTTAATTAAAAATTAATATATACGTTAATAAATTAAAAGCAAAAATTTTTAAGTTACCGTAAACCTTTAATCCGACGTAATCAGGTTTTTTTAAATTAAAAATAAACGGGTTTATTTAATTTTTATTAAAATCTTTCGAACCGGTTTTATTAATTTATTTATAACGTTATTTATTAAGGATTTTCGATATATTACCGGTTTATTTATTTAAGTATTCGGCATTTTTAATTTTATAACTTATAAATTATGCGAACGGTAATATAAAATATCGGAAAGTTCCGATTAAAACGGTATATTTTTATTTTTCGGGTATTAATTAATTCCGGGTTTTTATAAAAGATTTTATAAAAATTATATTAGGTTTATTAAAAGTTATAAATATACTTTTCGTAACCATCGGGTTAAAATATTAAAGGTTAAGTATTTTCGGTCTCTATATATTAAAAAAGATATTCGTAATAATATTTATTTAATAATTTCGGGAAAAAGTTAAAATTATATTTCGGATTTTTAATATCGATCGTTTATTACGTAACGGATTAATTATAAATAACGGAAAGTAATTATCGTTTATAATAATAATTAATATAATTTTAAAAGGTTTTAAAAAAAATATATTTTAGTTCTTTTGATTTAATCGCGTTAATTTCTTTCGTTTATTAAATCGATTTATTTTAATTATATTATTATCGTTTATAATTACGTAACTTTCGAATCAACTATTAAATATATATATTTTAATATTTATTTTTATAAACTTTAAGGTTTTAAATTATTAATCGTTTAATAATTTGATATTGATAACAGTTAATATATCCGATCTTATGTTATTAAGTTAATTAATAAGCGGTTTCGTTTTATTATCTTTTTACAAATTAATTAATTTTTAATACCCCTTCTTATTTTTTATAAACTATTTTAATTTATTAATAAAGAAAATACCTTATAATTTTGTCCTATTAAATTTTTTTAAATAATAAATATTTCGATTAATAATATTATTAATTAAATACGGGTTAATTTAATAATATTTTAATTTTATATTATTAAATATATTTATATATCGTAACGTATTATATAATAATATTAAATCGTTTATTTCTAAAGATTTATCTTTTATTTTATTTTCGTCCTTTTAGTTTATAAGTTTAATAACCTTACGACGTTAATTAATAATAATTTTAATAATTTAAGTTACGTTTTTAGCTGTTGTTTAAAGAAACCGAATCCGTTATGCGATGAAATCTTTTTTCGGAATATTAAGATTTTAATTTATAATTTTCTAAATCGGCAAAACCGTTTTAACTAGTAAAAGCGTTTTTTATCCGTATAATAATTTATAAAGGTTAAAGCCGTAACTTTATATAATGGTATTGTCGGCGAAAACCATCTTAAGCAAAATTTTAACCTATTTTATGTTAATCTTATTTGTCGTTTTTATTAATTTTTTAATAATCGGAACGTATTTTTTTTCGATTAAACCTTATTATTAGATAACGTATACGGTTTTAATTTTTCGCTAAATCTTAAATCCGTTATAAATTTTAATTATTTTGCTTTTATTTTCGGAACTTTTATTAATTTTAATTTTAATCGAAATGTTATACCGGTAAAAAATATATTTGTCTAAAAACTTTTTAATCGTTATTAACGTAATTAAACGTAAAACTTTCGTTTTCAAATAATCGGATAATTTATATTTAATTTTAACTGTAATTTTATAACCGTTATCCGTAGGTATAAATTATATATCGATTATATAAATAATAATTATATTAAAAAGTTCTAAAAATTTTAAGTTTTTTCGAAACGTCGATCGGTTACTTTTTGATATTTAATATACGTAAATATTACCTTCCGAATATAGTTAAATATTCCGTACCAGTAATATAAAGTTGTTATACGGCGATAAGTTAAATTCTTTCCTTTATGGCCGTAATTTTTATAATATTACTTAATTATTATAAAACGTTTTTATTCGGAATTAATAATTTTACGGTTACCGTACCGTTTATTTACTTTATGCCAAAAAACTCCGTCTTAGATAAAATGTTTTCAAACTTTTATTTTATTTTTATTTTTAATTATTTAAAAATAATTAAAAATAATTTAGTATCGTTAAAAATTTCGCGTATTTGTGTAATTTTTTAAATTCCTAATAAAAAACCTTGGCCTAATTTCAAGGAATATTAATAACGTTCCTGTTAAAATAAAATTAAGCCGAATAACGTTTAATGAAATATTAATAAAATCGTCGATTTCTCCCTTTTATTAATCGTCCAACGCGTTAAAGGTTTTAAGTAGCTTTCGGAATAAACCGTTTACGGGTATAAATTTTTTTGCCGGGGATATATTTAATTTCGTAATCAAATATTTCTATTTAAGCGATTTAACGAATACCTGTAATATTAGGTAAAAAGCTTAAGGAATTATTAATTTAATTAATTAATACTTTAACTTTAATTTCCAGTAAAAATCGGACGTTATAAATATAATTCCGGAACTTTTTTAAAATTTTAAGAATAATTCGATATTTTAATTAATTAATATCGTAATTTAGTTTAATACCCTTTTAAGTACCATTTTTATAATGCGCGGGGTATTCGATTTTATTAATTAATTAGTTAAAAATATTTTTATAATCGATTTTATTTACGTCGGTCCTTCTCATAATTCTTCTTATATCGGGATTATTGTTTAAGGTAATTAAAATCGGAGCTGTCGTAAACTTTTTTTAAGATTTTTATTATTAAATCCTAATCGGGCCTTTAAATAAAAAAAAAGATTTCCGTAATAAATTCGTAAAAAACTTAACTTTTAAGGTATAATACTTAATAAAGATTCGGTAGTAAATAGTAATATTTCAAAAAGCTTTAACTTTTAAAACGTTTGTATATATTTTAATTTTAAGATTTTAATTCCCTTAACCGTATCAGGTTAGTAACTAATTAATCTATAAAGAAATCCGATTATAACAGTAATTTTTTAATATTATTAAACTTTTTTTATATTGATCGAGGTATTAATAAGTTCGTAATTAAAAAGGGTTTTGTTTATATTAACGATATATTTATCAACGAACTTCCGGATTTTTAAAAAAAAATTCGTTATTATATTTGGTTTTCGAGCTTTTAATACCGATATTATTAACGAATAAGTATATTATATCGGGCATTAAATCTTTTAAAATGCTTTTTATTATATAATAAAAATAAGTTATAAAGTTAGTAACTTTTTAAGGTAAGGTAATTGTTTTTAAAAACTTTAACGGTATCGAAAAAGTTATATAATTTTTATTAACTGCGGTTAAAATAATTTAATTATAGCCGGAAAAATCTTTTATTAAAATTACTAAAAAGTATATCGTAAGATTTGCGGAAAATTCGTAGTAATTATTCGGTATAAACGTATTTCGTAAGGTAATTATATTAAGCTTTATTACTGAATTAATTAATCGTAAGCCTTTTTTTTTCAAGGAATTAGGTATTTTTATACGCCGCATAAAATTATTCGAAAACGTTTTTTTAAATTCGGATTTATAATTCGTTGATTAGCTTATTTTTTATGTTAACTGGTATAATAATATGTTTAACTTATTATATCTTATAAAAAGTCGTCCGAATTTCGTAATTTGGTATTATATATTATTTAATTTTACCGTACTTTTTTTAATTCCAGATTAAGGCTGCTTTTTTCGGTATAATACTTTTTTAAAAAAGGCTTTTTTTATACGAATAAATTTGTTATTTAATTCATTAAAAATAGCTTTAATTCTGTTATCGGTAAGTCGAGTATTTTTCGGTATATTAACGAATTTGGGAAATAAAGTAACTAATAAAATACTAGATTTATCTACTTTATTTCCGGATTAATTAATAACTTATTATATTTATTCCAATTCCTTAATTTTCCAGTTAGGCTTTCTAGATAATATTAATTAATTAAGCGGTACGTTATTAATAGGAATTATCTTTTTTTATTTCGGCTTATATATCATATTAATTTATACCGATCGGTTATTATTAATTTTATCGCGTATTTTATTTTATAAAATTCCCTACAAGATATATATAAGTTTCTTATTATTAAATTAACCTAAAATAATATCTCCGTGTTCTAATTAGTTACTTATAATTTTTTAAATAGTTGCCAGATTTTAATTAATATAGATATTATTAATTAAGAAAATATAAAAATTTATAAATCGTTTATTTACCTTTTCGCTTTTAGGCTTACTTTCGTTAGTGAAGCGGTTTTAAATTTACCGGCTATTTTTTGGAGTTCTTTATCGGTACGGATATTACGAATAATTTTTTTAGTTAGGATTAATGGGATGATAATTTTAATCGAACCGAATTTTAAAGTTTTTTTTATTCCTTTAAGGTTTATATTAAATATTATTTCCGATTTAGTTATAAAGTTAAATTTAACGATTAATAATTACATAATATAATGGTTATCGACAATAAATAAAAAAATGGTAATTAATTGGCTAATTAATTAAACGGAAGTTTCGATTATATTTTCGAAAAAAGATTTTTTAAAAATTTAAAGCTTATAAATAATATGCGGGTTTGTCGTATAATTAATCCGTATCGTTTAACACACCACGTGATAATAATATTAATTTCGGTTTTATTATCGATGATTTTATTAATTAAACTTTTGCAATTTTTATGGCCTATTTAAATTATTAAATTAAATAACGGAATAATATATTCGGCTGGATTATATTATTAAACCAATAAAATATTAATTTCTTTTTAGTTTTTATTTTATAACCGATATTTATGGTAAAAAGTTTAACGGGCTTTTTCTGGTTTAGGATTTTTAACCTTCGTATTTCGGCTTCGGTTTTTTAATTATTTCTTAATTTTTGTAATTAAGTATCTTTAAAATCTTAATAATTATAAAGTTTTTAAAAGTTTTACCGAAATCTGGGCAAATTTTGATTAATTCGGACCAAGTAATTTTAAATTTCTTTTTAATATTTTTTTAGATTTTCTTTTTGCAGAATTTAATTATATATTTATCGAATGAGTTTTTATGGATAAGGATGTTATTAATTTGGGTAGTATCGTTTAATTTAAAAATATTAGCAGGTATTTAATTGGTATTATTTATTTAAGTACCGATTTCCATATTATAAAAAAAGGTTTTTTGTATATTATATTATATTCGTTAGTTTCGTATTTGGTTTTATTTTTTTTTACGCCTTCAAAATTTTTTTTTCCTTTCTGGAACGTTTGGCCTGTATAATATTAATAAGCATAATCGGTTAATTAAAGTCGTCGATTTCCAAAATTCGGATTTTTTTTAAATATCGGGTATTTTTGCTTTTAATAAAATTATTCCATAGCTAATTACGTAAAGATACCTTTTTATAAAACGATTTTCCGTTTTAATTAGCGAAATAGGTTATATTAATTTCGGTTACGTTAAATTAATTAATTTTAATTTTTTATCGATTTGGTTTCAGGACCGTAATATATTTCGAAAATTTTATTGGATTATTAATATCCGGATTAGGGCCAGTCGGTAGATTATTTACGCCTCGGAAAATGTCGTTTTAGCGATTAAAATACTGTATTCTTTTTTCGAATAAAAAAGGCTGGTAAATTATAAATTTATTTTATAATCATTTTTTAAATCGGGATTTATTATTAGATCGTTTAATTTTTTACAATTTAAAAAAATTAAATTATACCTAATATCGTCTTATTTTTAAATGTTTTAAAGAAAATAATATATTTGTCGTTAACGAATAAAATTAATTTTATAATTTTAATATTCATAAATAAACGGTATTTTTATAAATTATATTTTAGTTTTTAGTAAAATTAATAAATATTTTAATTAAAGTTATTATAACGTCTATTTCGGCCTTAATAACCATTTCTGTAACCTTTTTCTTTTCGGTATTTATTTTATTTACGGTAAAAAGTATATCGATTATACTTCTCCGGCTAAAAACTAATTACTCTAATTAACAGATTTATACTACATATCTGGACCTGAGGTACCTTTTATTTAAACGGAGCGTAATATTATAAAATCCGGATAACTTTTCGGTTCCGTATTTTTTTTAAAGGTTTCGAAATTTTTAAATCCTAAAAAGCATTAGTAATTTTAAATACTTAATCGGTCTGGTTAAATGCCGTCTGTTATAAAAGCGGATTTTGTTATCGAAATTATCTGGTTTACTGAATCGAATAAGACCGGTTTTTATTTTTCCGGTTAAGGTTAAATTAAATATTTATTTAAAGTCGTATACGGCTTTTATGTTTAAAAAGTCTAACTTTATTAATAATTTAGTTTTTAATTAATAATTATATATTATCGTAAATTATTACGTATAAATTTTCGAACTTTATAAACGAATTATTAAAATTCCTTAAAATATTTAACGGATATACCTTTTAGTAAGCTTTCGGTATATTTATTCTTACTAACTATTTTCCCTTTTAGTTTAAACTTTTTAATAATATTTTATACTTTGGTAACGTATTTTAAATAATAATCGTATATTTAATTAAGCTTTTTACGTTAAATTTATTTCGTTAAAATCTTTAATCGGTTTTTTGCCGTCCGAATTTATTTAAGGTTTTATAATTTCAAAGTTTTTAAAATAATTTAAATAATTTTAAATCCGTTTTTTATGGTAAGGTTATCGGTCTAATAAGGTATTTTATTAATTATTTCGGTTTCGGAAAATTTATACTTTTTAAATAATTTATTAATTTTTTAAGCCAGTTTATAGTTCCGGTACCTAAAAAACGAAAGTTAGGAAAAACGGAAAAATCTGGAAGGATTATAAAATTCGAAAGCTTATTTATAATACCTGTAAAAAGATCGAATTTTTTAATAATTAATCGTATCAAAAAGTAAAACGTTTAATATAAATATCATAAGGTTTATAAATAACTTTAACGATTTTTGGATTAATATAAGGTTTCGTTTTTTAAATACGTTAATTACGATACCAGGTTTTATTTAAATATTTATATTTTTAATTAATTTTAAAAACCCGGTTTAATTAGTATTACTTTAAGCTTTAATATCGTTAAATTTATTATCATATAAATTATTTAATAATTAATATTAAGTAATCGTACTTAAAAAATTTTGAAAAAATAAAAAGATTTATAGTCAAAATAATTTTATTATAAGTTTTAAAACTGGATAATAATTTCGGAAAGTTTCGATAAACTTTTAACAAATTTGCTAAAATTTATTTTAAATTAATTAATGTTACCGGTTCTTAAATTATTTATGTTTCGAAATATTACCTTAAATAAAATATATTTAGGTATGAGGTAAATAATTATTTGCGATAATTATTTTCGGTATATATTTTTTTCGAACTTAAAAAATAAGAAAACTTTTTTTTCCGCTTAAATAATTTTATCCTAATCGTTATTATGTTATTATTTATTTACTTATACCTTTCTTAATTTATTAATAAATACTTTTATTATTAACTTAAACGTTATAATATTTAAATTTAATAAAAATTAAATCTGAAATAATACCATTTCTTAATAATTGAAAAAGAATTGCTTAATTAACGCCAAGAAGGTTTAAAATATATTTTATAACGTTTCGTATTTAATTTTTATATTATATTAAAAAACGTTTTTTTTGGATATTTTTTTTATATAAAATAAGTAATTTTATAACCTTATTTCTTTTTCTATTCCTATTCGTTATTTTATTCATATCGTTAATTTTATTATTATTTTATTTCTTTTAATTAATTCAAATTTTAATAATTACATTATTAACGACGTAATTTAAATTTTTTTAACCTTTATTAATTAAACTTTATAATTTATTTTCTTGCGTAAATTTTTTATTAATACGTATAATAATCCAAATTTCGTATTCGGTTTAAAATTTAAGTAATTAATTTATATTCCGAAACCGGTTATTTATATACCTTCGTATTTTTCGCCGTCGTTTAAATAAAATTATTTTCGTATAAAGTTTTAATTTAATAATATCTTTTTTATTAATTATCCAAAAAGTAACGGTATTATCGTAATTACGGTTATTAATTATATACCGTTTAAATTATCGTAACCGTAATTATAGTTATAATCGTAATCGCGTATAATTATCAGACGCTTTCGATTAAAATTTTCCATTTTACCTTATAATTGGAAGATCGAAAGTTACCTCGGTAGTTAACTAAAACTAGTTTCTTTTTTTTTAGCAGCCAGATAAAATGGGGCGGGATAAAGTTAATTCTAATCAGTACGAAATTAAAAAGAATGTTACGAATAAACCTAAGGTTTTGAAGAAAATTAAAATTAATGCAATTAATTTAGCGTTAAAGCCAGTCTATCTGACGATAATAAGTTTGATGATAAGTAATAAGTATCTCCGGGGTTGCAATATATGCGAGGTGCTGACTAACTGATTAGTGAAGCCACCTCCTTGGCCCTGCACCCTGCATCATTTCAATATATAAGGTAACTATTAACCTAATCAGGTATTTTTACTTATTGAAATAATTTTTATACCTTTTTTTAATAACGTATAAAGATTATCCCTTAAATCTTAAATATTACCTAAAAAAATAACTTTTTCGTTAAATTATACGTTTCGAATAATAATAACTTTATTAATTAATAATTTCCAAATTTCGTAAATTTTCGAAAATTGGTAACCAACAAAATAATTAATTTACGCTTTAAAATTTACCTTTTAAATTTTTTATTTTCTTTTTAAAACGGTAATTAGTATTACGTAAACTATATAACTATTTACTTGCAAATAAATTTATTAAAACTTTTAATTAAGCATTATAACGCTATCTTTATATACTAAATAAATATAATAAATTTCATATAAATTTTACCCAAAAAATGTATTTAATGATACCGTAATATAAGTATTTTATAACTTTAAAAAGATATACGATCAGAAATAAAGGTAACTTAACGTTACTTTACATCGTAATCGTTTTCTTCTTAATTATATCCCTTAAACCCTTTATACCCCGTTCTGGGCCTGGATATATAATATTAAAAGTTCGAACCTAATATTAAAAAAAAGCAGTTAAAATATATCCCGAGATTAATAATGCTTTAAAACTTCGTTATTATATTCGATTATTTATAAAAAAAACCTTATCTTAATTCTGTAAAATTCTTAAAAGATATCAGAACGTTACAATTAATAAACTATATAAAAGTATATAAAATAAAAATAAATTATATTAAAAAAATCGATTATTTATTAAGTAACTATAACAATTTTATGTCATAGATAATAATTAAGAAAAGGCTTATATATTATACCAAATACGTTAAAATAAAAAGAAAATTCGAATAAATTATTTATAATCATTAATTTCTCTTCTTATATATTATTTTTTCGTTTTAAAAAAATGAGGTTAATTTTTAAGTTAATATTTAACAACCTATATAAACTTAAATATTTATATACCCATAATTACATAATTTAAAAATATATATATACTTAAATCTTAATCATATAAATTACCTTCGAATTTACTTATAACGTATTAATTATTTATACATTTCGTTTGTATGGTATAAATCGTTACGTATTTTTTTAAATATTAATAACAGTTTCGGATATTATTTAACCTACGAACATTACTCCGTTTATTATATCTTATATCTTTCATTTTTATTTTTAATCCTAAATAATTAAAAATATTATCGGTTAGTTTATAATATCCCTAAATTCTTTATATATAAGTACTTTATTTATAATACCTAATATTTTATAATCCTACGAACTTTATACCGTTTACTATATCTTATAACTTTCCCTTTAATTTTTAATCTTAATTAACTTAAAATATCCTCAGTAAATTTATAATATCCTGAATTTGCTTATTTATAAATATTCTTTTATAATACGTAATATAATATAATTATCATATTAATACCACCGCTGTTTAATAAAACAGAATATAATAACTTTATCCTAACGTGTTATAATAAGTTATCAAAAAGTTAAGGGACATATATAAATATAAAAACTATTAAATTAAATTTCGATACGACATATATTAATTACGACGCTATTTTCTATACCCCCTTCTCCAAGTATTTATACTTCTCTTTTAAACATTAAAATAATTATTAAATTATTATTAATTTCTAACAGGTAAATATATAACAGAATTTCAATATTATAAGACTTAAATAAAATAAAGTTCATTAATATATAATTAAAAACGTAATTTATTAACCGTTATATAATCGTTACCTATATCTTACATATAATAATATCGGAATAATATTTAAATAAATAATTAAAGCCCTTAATTATATATATATATAATTTATAAAACGTTAATAAAAAACGTATTTATATATTTAAATAGCTTTTAATCCTTATTTTCACTACCCGAAAACGAAATTATAAAATAATATGCAAGGTTGATCTAAGTTTAAACCTTATTTTTCACGCTCAGCCAAATATACAGAAAATCATTATACATATAATCTACACGATAAATATTTTACCCAGTATCTCCGAACACGATAACTGATTAATAGTTTTTACCGTTAAGATAGATTATATACCTTAATCCTATAAAACCTCAATCTGAAGCAGAACCTTACTCTAAAGCAGACTGATGCGTGGTTGCCGATAAGCTTCGACTCTGATGAACCTTATGCCAGGCAGTAAACCTTAAATATAAACCTTAAGAATAAACCTTAAGAATAATATAAAAAAATATATAACGTTTTTTATTTTCCTTATTATATTAAAATATAACTATAAAACTAATAAACTATAAGTTATGAATTATTAAATAATAAATTTACAAAATCGGAAAATAAATACTTTTTATATTATAAACTTAATTAACGTATTTTATTTAAAACCCCGAAATAATTCGGGCGGTTTAACGATTTTAAAAATTTATAAACGATATTAACTTATATAATATAAGCCGTATTTAAAATATAATAATCGTATAATTCCAATTATAAAAATAAAACCGTAAAACCTTTTATATTATATATTATTTAAATATAATTTCTATAATATTACGTAAAGAAATCTATTTTATATATAGCCTCATAACGGTTAAATGAATATATATAAAAATTAAATTCATAAATATTATAACACACTCGGTACCAGTACTTAAAACTTTAATAATTATCTAACATGTTTAATAAACTGTATAATTATATAAAACTTTAATATAAAAAGATTCTGAAACCTACCTAGTATTCCGGTTACGCCGAAAAAAAATAACATTAAACAACCGGAACCTTATATACTTATACGTCGGATATTTTAAATAAAATCTTAAAAATCGTAACTGGAAGTACCGAGAAGCCTTTATTCGGCATATCGAGCGTCAGGTGATATATATATATATCCTTAGTAAAAGCACGGGCCTTAAAAGTTTATAATTACCGAATTCTTCGCAAAAGCGTAATAACTTAAATAATAAATTCTGGAAGATATTAATTAGAATCATAAACTAATTATTTTAAAAAAGCCGTTATTATAAAAATCCTTAATAGAAAAATAACGTACGGACTAAACCTTAAAAAATGATAACCAAAATCTAATTCTAAAAACTAATATCCATAATTATGAAAAAGAAAATTATAAAACAGAAAAATTCCGGATCTATTATAAAACCGGACGCCGCAATAATTATATATATAATACGAAAGTAACCTTTTTAATGTTAACCAAAAATTATATATATTATTTATTTACCCGTATAATTGCTTTTAATCAGATGATATATGTTTCATGAACAGATTATCTTAAAGTGCAATACGCGTTTTAAAGCGCCTGTAACTAGGAATAAAATAAAACATTATTAATAACCTTTATATTTAAAAATTATGAATTTTATTCGCTTAACTTGTATTATTATTAATTAATTAATTATTATTAAGACGATATAAGTTATATATTAATAATAATTATTTATATACTTTATTAATTAAAATAATACCTGTACCGATAACGTCTAATTTAAGTACGAATTTAGGATTAAAAATAAAAAATATCATCAGTAGGAATATATTAACCTTAATTAAAACTTTCCATAATTTATTAAATTTATACCGCCCGATATAACCTTTTATTTAAAAAAAAAATTTTGCTAGTTGATACGGGCAACTAGCTTATTTTTCGAAGGAACCATATAACTCGAAAAAGTTAATTAAACGGGTTATTTAATAAATATTTTTAAAATAACGAACGAAGGTAAATAAACTGATAATTAAAGTTTCACGACTTATACTTATTAAAATCGATAATATAAAATCTTTCGAAAAAATATTAACGATTTTATAAAATAAGTTTTCAATAACATTGTTTTAATAAAATAAATTTATTTAAACCCAAATAACGATTTTAAAAACTAATATACCAAATTATAATAAACCAGCGAAATATACGATAATCGATTATTTATAAATATTTAATATAAATACGAAAAATAATTAAAGCAAATTTCGAAACTTATTAAAAAGTTTAATAAATAAATAACGAAATGATAAAAATTTATGGCTGAAGGTTAACGTTACGGAATTTCCGAAACGATTATACCGGTTATTTAGACCAATTAATTATGTATAATAATAATATTAATTTTGCTTAATTTATTAAATTTATTTATATTCCTTAAACTGAATAAAATCGAAAAAAAACGATTAATTATTTAGAAAATAAAGTTAACTTTTTAAATTATTAAACTATAACGAATTTGTAATAATTAACAAAAAATATTAAAATAACGTTTTTAACTTTTTACGGGATTTTTGTAAACTTTTCGAATTAAAATAATTCTAATCGGGAATAAATTAAGGATATTAATAATTAGCCGCATTATAAAACCTTTAAAAAAAGGCCGAAACGAAATAATCGTAAAAGATTTTAAACGAATCGTAATAATAATAAACCAAAACGTTAAAAGTTGGATACGTAAGGTATACGTTATAAGGCCTACCTAAGCTTATATTATAAATTACCTTAATATTTTTATGGATTCCTTAGAAAAGCCTTAAAGGATTTCCGTTTTAATTAAGTGATAATAATATTAGTTTAAAAATGTATCGTTACCGATTAATTCGTAAAGGAAAAGATTAACCGTTTATTAAAAGTTATGGAAAAATTAATTATTTAAAAAATAAATTAATTCTTAAAGGAAATAAAATAAATTTTAACGTACTTTTTAATTTTTAATTAACTTAACGTAATAAACGTTACGTTCTATCCTTTAAAAAGGTTATTTATTTTGAATTTAAAGTTTACGATACATATTTTTAACCTTATTAATAAATTTGAAATTATAAAATAACGATTTAAGACAACGGGATATTTGTAAAAAATAGTTTCGTTCCGATTAATAAATATAACGAAATAAACCTATTATTTTAAAATCTTATAAACCTTAAAACGTTACGTTTATATAACGTAACTTATTATAAGGGTTTCGCGTATAATTTAATATTTTTCTTAATAATTCCGGAAAAATAAAATTAATGAGATAATTAAAAAAAAACCTTTATTCTTAATAAGTTTAATTAAATAATTATTACGTTAATAAATAAGTTTAATTAATTCGTTATTGAAATATTAACGTAATAATACTTGATATAATTTTAATTATTTATAAACAAAACGTTAACTTATATATAATAAAATTACCGTAAACCGGTAACGGGACAATATAATATTTAAGATCAAAATATTTAAGGCCCGAAATAATCGTTTAATTAAAATTTTATATAAAAGAAATTTATTTAAAGGGTTTTATAACAGTTAAATAGAAAGTATATAATAAAGCGAAAATTAAAAGGTTAATACGTTATAAGCCGGAAAAGAAAACCTTTTAATTAAAATAACAAATCGTTATTAATTTTATAAATTCCAAAAAAAATTTAAAAGGTACAAATATTTTACATTTACGACCCATAAATATTTAAGTTTTATTTAAAATATTTACCTTAAAATAAAAAGTAAGATATATTAATTATAATAGTTTAATTTTTTTAATTTTTTAAAGACTTAAAATAAGGTTTTTCTGTAAACATTCGAATACGATAACGAAATTTGAAATAATTATTAACTTTAAAATATGTTTTAATTTTTTTAATATTAAATATAAACTTTTATTACCGTATATTTAGGTCCAGAAGGGAGGTATAAAATATTTAAGGGATATAATTAAAAAAAACCATTACGATACGAAATAATATTGAATTATTTTCGTTTTTAATCGTATATATCTTTAAAGTAATAAACTATTTATATAACCGCATTTTTAAATACTTTTTTCTTTCGTAAAATTTATACAAAATTTATTATATTTACCTGGTATATAAAAACGGCGTTATAATATTTAATCGGAAATTTTAAAAAATCTTTTATAAGTATACGATTATATGGCCTATATTATAATTATTATCGTTATAAAAAAATTAAGATTTTAAAAACTATATTTTAAAATATATATTAATTTTTTCGTCGGTTATCTATTTATAAATGTTTACGAAATCTGGAATCCGTTTATTAATAAGGTTAGTATTATTCGAAATATATAACTTAACGAAAAGGTTATTATATTAAATGATATTAAAAATTTTAAAAATCACTTTTTTTACGTTACGGAAAACAAATTACATACATTTTTCCGATAAATATAATGATCCGATTAAATTTATAGTTACCATATATATATATAAAAGGAATATAAAAACTTAAACGAAATAATTTACCTTCCGGTTAAATAAAAAAAATTATTCCAGAATGGTATAAATATCCAAAAAAACAGTACGGAATAATAAAAAGTAAATTTGTTCGCATAAAATCAATTACCTTTATACGACCGTTATATTCGAATTATTTCCATCTTTTGACCCGTTATTTTTATTAGCGTTTGTATTAATAATTATTACGATTATTATGCCGGCAGAAATTAAAAAGGTAACTTTAAGCTTTTGTTATATTATTTAACCTAAAATAACGGTAAAAAACGAAAGTATTTGGCGGATCGAAAACGTAAATTTTCCGTATATTCCGTATTATAATAATTTTATTAAAAACGATTATAAAATTTAAAAAATCGCGTTTAGCATTAAATGATTAACTTATTTTATAAATGTATTTAATAACCGGCCGGTACGTTACGGAAATTTTAAAAAAAATTTAATTACCCAAATATACGTTATTTTAATCGGAAAGGTTTTAATACGAAAAAATATAATAAAGTTTTTAAGTTATAAACCCGAATATATAAATATAACCTGCCGTTATTATTATAAGATTATAAAAAGTTAAATACATATTCGCTAAAAAGGTTACTCCGTAAAGACGAAAAAGTTTTCTCATAAAATTATAAAAAAATATAATTTTAAAAAACCGTTTATTAATTTTTTATTAAAGGAAAATAAGTTTTTAAATATATATAAGTATATACTTATAGATTTAATTAATATAACTGGTTATAAAAATATAAAACAGGTTTTATCGTACGAAGCGATTAATAACTTAAAAATTTTATAATAATATATACGTATTTATTTTAACTAAAAGGTTATTTCGAATTTTAATCGTTATTACGGTTAAATTCGATTTAAAATTTAAATAATATAACCTTATAAACCTTTTCGTTAACGTAAACTTATTTTATTAAGTATTTATAAAAATGCCCTTAAGTTACTTATAATGCAATATAATTCTTTAAATTAGGAAAATATTATATAAATTAAGGAAGTTATTTTTATTATGATAAAAGGACTTTATTAAAATATTTAAAAAATTAAACTTTAACCCCGTTTTTTACGAACCTTATTATTTTATTCGTTAAAAGATTTTTTTTTAATACATAATATTGTTACGGCTTACCGTAAAAAAAATTTAAAGTTCCGTTAATTAATTAATTTAATAAATACAGTAACTGTATATTTTTATAAAAGGTAGGAATTTATGATAATTTTTCGGTATCGAAATAATTAAAATTAAAATTAATAAAAATCCGATTATTTTAGTCTGATTTTATAATTTAAATTGTTATTTTAATTCTTAAAAAAAATTTAAATAATTATCCGGATACATTAATAACGGACGTTAACTTGCTACTAAATTTTAATCTGGTTTATTTAAGTTTTATTAACAAATATTAAAAAGAATTAGTTTTATTTTATATATAACAATTAATATGCAACTTAATATAACTTTTACGACATCCCGATTTACCCGATTTAATTTAAATCTTAATAACGTATATTATAAAGTTATTAATTAAATTATTTTATATTTAATCGGAACTAAAACGCTAATATTATAATTCGGAGATAAGGATTCGTTAAATATTTAAAATAATGCCTTTTTTGCAAAAGATATAGTCGACCGAAAAAAAAAATTAATTTATGTTATAAATTATTTAAAGAAATAATAAAATAACAGATAAATAAGTAATATAAAATAATTATTTTTATACCCGAAACGGAATTATTATCTTTTATATAAGTTATATAAAAACTTTATTTTAATTTCGATTAATTAAAAAATTAAAAGTTAACTTAAATATAAAACTTTTAAATACAAGGTTGATATAGGTTCAAGCTGTAACGAACCTGCCATATATCTACCTGGAGGTATGGGCAGTATCCGAAATGGGGGTTCTTGATTTGCAGGTAACAATAGCATAATAAATAAGGTATTCGTTAAAGAAATTTACGGACTTTTTTTTTAATCGGAAAACGGTGCAGTTATTTTTAATTAAAGATTTAAATTGATAGTTAAGGAACAAAACTAAATAGGTGCTATTTACATAGGAAATCTAATCGTTATATATCTATTCTGGATTTAATAAGTATGTCGGAAATCTATGGGATCTGTTAGATTTGTTTCCAGATTTACTAAATTTATTAAATTATTATGTTTTGGCGTAGGAAAAGCTAAACTTTCTTTACCCAAAAATTAGCCGTAAGAAACCTATACCAGGTTCCGGAAGTCGGTTTTTTTAAAATAAGAACCCTTATTTCTGTATTATAACATTATTTTCTTTTTCTAAGGATTTTTGTCCTAAAGATAAGAACCGTAAGTAATTTTTTTATTTTGTTAAAAAAGTTTTTCCGTAACTTTTTAATTAACTTTATTATAATAGGTAAAAAAAAAAAAACGAAAAAAATAATGCAAAAATTAGCGCGATATTTATAATATTCGTATTAACTTAATTAAAACTTTTGGAATTAAAGTTTTTCCTTATTTTAATTATACTTGGTTCGGTTAAATTAATTATTTTTTTTGGAATATTTAAGTTATAACTGGTATACGGATTATTAATATCTTTTTTATAACGCAGAAATTATGAATTCGTTAAAAAAATAAACGAAATTTAATAACAACTATAATAAAAATAACGGAAAGTTAAAAATAACTTTTTGAAATATTAGGAAGTTGCAAAAAAGGAATTAAATAAATTACGATACCGTTAGAAAAAAAGGTAAAAGGAATTTAATAAAAAATTAAAACCTTTACGTTTTTAGTAAGGTTTTTTTTAAAAAAAGACTTTAAAAATATTAAAGGAAAATTTGGAATTAAATTAATTAAAGGAATAAAAAAGGTTGGAAAAAAAGTAACGTTATATGGAAATAAAATAAGCGCGTTTTATTTTTAAAATAAATGCCGTAATGAAAACGTTTATTTTTTTCGGTTGGAATATTAAAAAATTAGATTTGGATAGGGGGCCGTTATTGCTTACAACTTTGGCCGTATTAGAAACGGTCGGTTAAGATTTTGTCGATAAAAATCCTTAATTAGGTTTATCGTATTCGTTAAGTATTTAAGCAATTTTTATATGTTATTTTCAGGTAGGCAATTTATTTATTTAACCAAATACTGGATTTTGTTTTTAACTATTTTAAAGTCCAGTATTTTTTCGATTTCGTATTTGTTATTGTTTTTTTCGATTTCAAGATTTTTTTTAAGCGGGATATTTTTTAGGGTTAGTTTTAATAAGGAAATATAAAATATAAGATATATTTTTATTATTTTGGATAATAATAATCGGTAATTAATTTTTAAAATAGTTTTTTCGATCTTAAATAAGTTAAGTTTTTTAAAATTAAGTTTGTTATTAAACCTTTTTATCTTGATTTGGAAAAAGTTTAACGTTACGTTTTATTTTTGACGTAATAAATAAATTTTATTTTTTTTCGTTAAAATTAATCCTTTAATTTTTTTGGTTATAATATTAAGTTATTTTTTATTACAAAAACTGCAATTTAATTTAAAGTCGGGCTTATATTTTTTAATTTCTGTTTTCATTATTTCTGTTCGTAAGGTTATCGTAATAATAACTGGAACCTTACGTATTAATTATTTTAATCGTTACGTCGTTATATCGTATTTATATATAACTATATAGGATAATATATTTATATTTTCGTTAACGGACGTATTATAAATTATTTATATAAATAATAAAAGCTTAACTTAATTATTTTGTTAATAATTAATATAATTTCGAAAATATTATTTTCAGGTTTGATTTAATCGTTTTATTTAATTATTTATTTATAAGTAATAGGTTATTAAAAACTTTAACTTAATACCGATTTATTTAAAAAAACTAGTACCGAATTTAAATATAAAAAGCTTATTTCGATCAGAAATAATTTTTTTTGGTACTTTATGCTTATTAAGGTAATATCGAATAAAAACGTAAATTAATTATTTTATTATTATGGTTTTTTTAAAAGGTAAAAAATATCCATATTTAATAAATTTATTAATAATTACCCATATAATATCGTATTTAATTTTAATAACGGGGTTTTTCGATATAAAAAAATTAATAATAAAATCTTAAATTATAATATTTTACGTTTTGTTAAATATTTTTGTAAGCTATAATAAATTATACGGTTTATAATAAGCTGTTTTTGTTTTATTGCAAATATTATAATCCTTAATTACTTATTTAATTATTTGGCAAAATTTTAGGAAATTATATTTTTTTTAAAATCGTTTGATAATTTTGAATATTTTCTGGTATTTATGTACAAAATTTTCGTAAAATTTCCGGACAAATTTTTTTTGTTGTTAATGGGGAATATAAATTTTACCGCGAAATATTAATTAATCCTTATCGTTCCTTTTTAGTTATTTAATTTTTTTTCGTTTTTTTGGATCGTAAAAGTTTTTAAATTAAGTTAATTTTTTTTGGAATAAATTATTTCAAAATTATATATAATTATATTATTTTATTATTTTTATAATATAATATTTATATATATTATTTGGAAACTTTTAAGTTATATTTTTTTTTCGGTTTAAAATATTTACTTAAATATTTTTTTTGCTTTTAATATAATAAATCTTAAAGTTCAATTTAAATAAAAAAATTATTTAATTTTTATAACGTTTATTTAATTTTTGGGTAATTATAAATCGAATAAAATTTTTATGGTTTAAATAAATATTAAATAATTTTTTCGTTCCGTTAAAAAATTATTTTTATTTTTTAAATATTAAAATAATCGTTAATAATTTTTTGTCGTAAATAAGGTACCTAAGTTTTATATTTTTGAAAACTTTAAAAAAGTACGTTATTAGGTACCATTTTTTATTATTTTTTAATTACTTTAAAACTATTTTAAGGGCGTAATTTAAAGCGTTTATTTTAAATCGTTTTTTTTTATAATTCGGTAGCTTAATTACCGAAACGTTAATAATTTTATCCTTAATTTTTTAAAAAACTTTTTTTCTTTTTTCGGAAAATTCGAACTTTTTTTTAATATATTTTTTAATAATAAATTTGGTTAAAGGGTTAACAAGTTTGCTATAATTTTGGATTAAAAGTTATATATAACCGGTAAATCCCAAAAATTAACGGATATTAATAATAATAACTTTATTTAAAATTAGCCAGTTTTTGATAACCTTTAACTTAAAATCTTAAATTTAAATCTGTTTAAGGGTAATAATAAAACCTAAAAAATTTAATTTTTAAATATATTAAATGTTTTTTTTAATATTTATTAATAAGTTAACTTTTTTAAGTACTTTTAATATTTAAACGATATATTTTTTATATTTTTCTAAAGTTTTTAAATAAATAAAAATATCGTTTAAGTAAACGAAAACGAATTTGTTTAAAAATTTCCGTAAAATAATAATAAATATGTACTAAAAGTTAGCTGGAATATTAATTAAGCCTTATAATATAACCTTATATTCGTAATATTTATAAATAGTTTTAAAGGTAATTTTTTATTTTTCGCCTTTAATTATTCGAATTAAATAATAACCGTTTAATAGGTTTAAAGCTGTAAATTATTTAATTTTGTTAATATTTTCTTTTATAATATTTATTAACGTTAAAAGATATTTATTTTTGATAATAATATTATTAAATTATTTGTAATCGTAAATTTGTCGATATATTAAATATTTATTTTTATCGATTTTAATTTTATTATTCTTTATTTTTGGTATTATTATAACTAGATATTTTATAAGTAATTTAAATTTTTAAATATAACCTTTTTTAAGGTTTCGTTAAAAACTTTTTTAAAAGGCTTTAATTTTTTTGGATTTATGTAATAAATTTAATAAAGTTTTAAATAATATCCTTTTTTAATAAAAATCCGATAATTTTATTAATTATAATTTCACAATTTTTTTCGGGTTTATTTCTTAAATAACTTTTTAAATTTTCGATATTTAAAAGGTATTATTATTATGGGATTAATAAATTTTATGGGATTTTTTATTAAAATTATCCCATAAAAACGTTTATTTTTTTAATTAATACGTAAATTATTAAAATAAAATTACGGTATTTTTAAAATAATATCGTATCCTGAAATATTAGTAATATTAAAAATAATTCGTTTTAAATATTTTTATATCTGGATTTTAAATTCCTTTATTTTTCGGAAAATTCGACCATTATCGTAAGTAAATAAATTTTTATTTACTGTCCGCAGTTTATAAAATTACTGTTTATATTTTTAAGGGATTTGGTATTTTTCGGTTATTTTAAGGAAAATAAAATTCCCTTTTATTCCGGAATCGATTATAGTATTAAATATTTTATTTCCGTAATAAATAGGAATTTCGATTTAATTTCGTATTTTTTTTTTTTGCTTCGTATAAGGTTTTATATATAAGGGCTTTTCGGTACCTTACTTTCGAAAGTTTTTACCGTTTTTTGTTAAATACGCTTTAAGGGCTAGAAAACGTTTTTATTTACGTATTTTCCGGGCTGTATATTTAATACAATAATTATTTATATACTTAAACCATTTTCTGTTACCAAACTAGCATTTAAAGATAACTATTTTCTTTTGGCTTTTTTTTAAATTTGGTACTTTGCGAATTATAGGGTTAAAAAGGTAAATTTCCGAAAGAGATATTTTTATAGTTAAGAAATCGTATTTATCGTATGGTATTAACGCGTAATATAAATATCTTTACGTTATGGTTTTCTGGTTTTGTTTTAATTCGGGATATAATAACAAAATTTAAAATAATTTGGCTATTAGGGGATTTTTATATATCTATATTTATCGTTTGATTTTATAAACATTTTTTTATTATACCCTAACTAAAAGTTATTATCCTTTTTGGCCCGTTAATAAATAAGGTAATTATAATTATAACAAATAATAAAGTATAAAAACTTATAATTATCTGTTAATTTAGGGTATATTATATATTCGGAAAGAATATAATACTTAAAAGATAACTATTTATAATTATCGAAATCTTTTCGTAATTAACCGTTTTGGTCGTATATTTTATACTTTAATATATTAAAGTAATAAATATATTTTAACGTAATAGTTATTTTGGAACTCGTTCGTTTTAAATAATATTTGTAAATTTTAGCCGTAATATTTTTATAAATAATATAATTTTTATAATCTAGGTCGTTATTTTTAATTTTGTTAATTATAACAATAATAAATTCCTAATTAATAGAAATAATATTTACTTCCTTCTTATTTTTTTTTCGCTATTTGTATTTCGTTCGGCCGCGCGGATCTTTTTTTTGGGTTGGAAAATTTTATCCTTTTAATAACTTTTTTAAGGATTTCCCTTTTTTGATAAAAAGTAATATTCGTTTTTAAAATAATTTTTTTTGCTATAGTTAAAATATTTAATTTTGGACTTATTTTTTTTAGATTTCGCTAAAATAATACTAGCTTCTTTTTGGGATCTATTTTTTGTTTTTTTTTGTTATTAAAATATTTGTTATCGTTTCGTCTGCTAGTATTTTTTTTTCCAAATATCGATCAAAAATACGTCGGTTAAAGATAATAACTTTATCGATATATTCCTTAAAAGGTTTAACCTTAGGAATTTAAAATATTTTATTTTTAATTTGTTTTTTTAAGCCGTTATAAGAAAGGAAAAATAAAACTTTTTTTAATAACTTGGAAATGGCAGTTAATCGATTAAACTTAATTACGTATTCGGCAGTTAATATAATATACTTTAAATCGTATATTTTTTTAATTATATGTTGTTATTTATTTATATTCCCATAAAAAGTTTATATTTGTTTTTTAAAATGCCTATAATCGCTGAAAACGTAATTAGTGATATTTAAGTAATTATCGGGGGAGTATATTAAGTAGTTACTGAAAATAAGTTCGAATTAATCGAGCATTTTTTTAACCAGTAGCTGGAAAATAATTATGATTTTTTGGTAATTTTCCGTTAAAAAATTTTTATACCATTTAAGGTAAAATCTGGCCTTTACCAGGAATCCTTTTATATTTATAAATTTATTATAAGGTTTGGGGGTAATTGGTTTATAACTTTTAATATTAAGTATTTTATGATAATTAGGAGGAGGTATAATTTTCTTTTTGTTTTCGGCCAAATAACGGAAGGGTAAAAGTTCGTAGATAAAAAGCAGGTATTTTAAAAAACGGGGCTGGAATTTTTGGAATAACGGAAGTTTTTTTTAGTTGTTAAATAAATTTAGCGTTTTTTTTCTGGAATTTTACGACTTTTTCAGCTATAAAGTTTAATCGTTAGTTAGTTGTAAATTCTTTTTTTTTTTTCCCGTTTTTGTAGCAGGGATTTTCTTAACTTTTTTTCCGTAATTTAATTTTTTAGGTCGTACTTTAATAGTTTCCTTTACCTTCTTAAGGGTAAGGGTTAGTTGCTATTAAAAAAAGGAAAATTTTTCTTAACTTTTAGCTTTAGTAACCTTTAATAATATGTTGTCGATTAATTAAAAAACTTTTTTAATAAGGGGTAAATTATATAATCCGGTTATTGATTTTTTACTAATTAATAATAAGGATCGAATATATTATTTATTTATTAAATGTTATTTTATAATATTATTTTTATTAACTTTAAAAAAACTTATATCTAATTAGGCCTTAAATTATTTATTAATTATTAATTAAGGAGTTATTAAAATGTAACGAATTTGCTATATATTTATTTGGAGGTATGGGTAATATCCGAAATGGGGGTTTTTAATTTGCAGGTAATAATAACATAATAAATAAGGTATTCGTTAAAAAAATTTACGAACTTTTCCCTTAATCGGAAAACGGTATAATTACTTTTGATTAAAGATTTAAATTAATAATTAAGGAGTAAAATTAAATAGGTATTATTTATATAAAAAATCTAATCGTTATATATCTATCCTGGATTTAATAAGTGTATCAGGGATTTGTGGGATCTGTTAGATCTGCTTCCAGATCCACCAGATCCACCAGATCACCATGTCTTGGTGCGGGGAAAGCCAAGCTTTCCTTACCCGAAGATCAGCCGTAAGGAGCCCATACCAGGCTCCGGAGGTCGGTTTCTCCAAGATAGGAACCCCTGTTCCTGTACTGTAACACAAGCCTTATTTTCCAGGCTGAGCCAAATATACAGAAAATCATTACACATATAATCCATACGATAGATATTATACCCAGTATCTTCGAATACGATAACTGATTAATGGTTTTTATGGTTAAGATAGATTATATACCTCAGTCCTATAGAACCTCACTTTGAAGCAGACTGCTGGGCCCCCGTAAGCACGCAATTTCTCGACTGATGTCGGCTTGGGAGGCTTACATGCGTGGTTGCCGATAAGCTTCGACTCTGATAAACCTTATGCTAGCTGGCTGCAGTAAACCTTATAAAACTTTTAAATATATAATATGATAATTAATAAATTATACGGTTTATTAATACTAACGTTACTTTTTTATAAATAAAATTACGAAACGTAAATATATATAATTAATAATTTTAAAACCTCACAAAAAGAAATATATAATTAAGGTAAAATATAAGCTTACGGATAATATATTAATTAATAAATTAATAAAAACTTTATTTTACGAATTTTTTAAATATTTTAAAAATTAGCTAAAATTAATAAATATTACAAAAACTTTAAATTAACGGAAAAAAATTTTAAAGGTTATTTTAAATAAAAAATTAATTAATTAAAAAGATTTAATTACCGGAAAAAAGGTAAAATAAATAACTGCGGCTTTAAAGAATAATAAAAAATAACAGTTAACGCCGTAACTGCGTCGAGGCGTTAAGGGGGTATGTCAGCTAGGAGGGGTTGCACTAGCACTCCATATACGGAAAGGCTCCTTTTCATCGGACCATATATATTCCGTGGACAGATTACATTAAAGTGCAATGCGCGTTCTAAAGCGCCTGCAACTAGGAATAAAATAAAACATTACTGATAACCCTTATATCTGATAATAGCACTTTACCTTGCATATAAAAAAATAAAATATAATTCCTAAATCGCAAAACCGAATATATAAATATGACCTACCGTTATTATCGTAAGGTTATAAAAAGTTAAATATATATCCGTTAAAAAATTATTCCTTAAAACAGAAAAAGTTTAATTATAAAATTAGAAAAAATATAATTTTATAAAATTATTATTTAATTTTTTACTTTAAGGAAATAAGTTTTAAGATATATATAAATATATATATATAAAAATTTAATAGATATAATTAATTACAAAAGTATATAATACGTTTTATTATACGAAACGGTTATTAATTTCAAGGGTTTATAAATAATATATATCTATTTATTTTAATTAAAAATTTATTCCATCCTTTGATCGTTATTATAGTTAAATTCGACTTAAAATTTAAATAATATAATACCAAGAACGTTTTCGTTAACGTAAATTTCCATTATGAAATATTTATATAATTACTTTTAAAATATTTATAACGCAATAAAAAGATTTAATTAAAAAGGTATTATATGGCTTAAATAAAGTTTATCATAATAAAAACATTCTTTTAAATATATAAAAAGTTAAAATTTAATCCCGCTTTTTATAAACCTTATTATTTTATTCGCTAAAGGATAATTTTTTTTTTTTTAAATAACATCGTTGTAATTTATCTAAAAAAATAAAAGTTTCGTTAATTAATTAATTTACCAAATATGGCAACGATATGTTTTTATAAGGGATAAAAATTTCTAAAAACTTTTAATTATTAAAACAATTAAAAATAAATTTAATAAAAATTTCGATTTATTTTAATTCGATTTTATAAATAAATTAATTACTTTCATTTATAAAAGAATGTAAATAACTTTTTAAATATATTAATAACGGACATTAAATCATTACCGAATTTTAATTTAACTTCTTTAAGTTTCGTTAATAAATATTAAAAAATGCCGGTTTTATTTTATACGTAATAATTAATACATAATCTAATAAAATTTTTGTAATATTCCGATTTATCCGATTTAATTTAAATCTTAACAACGTATATTATAAAATTATTAATTAAGTTATTTTTTATTTAATTAAAACTAAGATATTAACGTTATAATACGGAAATAAAAATTTATTAAATACTTAACATAATATCTTTTTCGTAAATAATATAATCGATTAAAAAGAAATTAAATTTATGTTATAAAGTTATTTAAAGAATTATAAATTAACCAATAAATAAGTAAAATATTATAATTATTTTTATAATTAAAATAAAAGTACTATTTTTTAAATATATTATAAAAAAAGGTTTAATTTATTTTAAATTTATTTAATAATTAAAAAGCGATTTAAATAAAAAGTTCTTTTAATATATATAACGATAATTAATACTTTATACGGTTTATTAACATTAACGCTACCTTTTTATAAATAAAATTACGGTACGTAAATATATATATCTATTAATTTCAAAAAATTATTAAAAAATTATAATTAAGGTAAAATATACGTTTATAAATGATATATTAGCTAACAAATTCATAAAAACTTTAAATTAATAAAAAATATCTTATTTTAAATAAAAAATTAATTAATTAAAAGAATTTAAACGCCGGAAAAAAGGTAAAATGGATAATTACGGCTTTAAGGAATAACAAAAGGTAATAATTAATACCGTAATTACGTCGAGGCGTTAAGGGGGTGTGTTAGCTAGCTGGGGTTACGTTAGTACCTTATATACGGATAAGCTCCCTCTGATCGGACGATATATGTTCCGGCAACAGATTATATTAAAGTGCAGTACGCGTTTTAAAGCGCCTGCAACTAGTTATATAATGCAACATAACTGATGACCTTTATATCTAACAGATTACCCTTATATTACGCGTATGTACGAAATCGAACATATGGAAGAACGTACTTAAGTTGGCCCTAAATTATGATATGTTTAGCTGGTTTATTTTTAAAGGTTTTAAATATTTTTAATAGATTTTCGTTATATTTTTCCCGGACTTATATATCCCGGATTTTGCGGTTAAGATAAATACGTTCGATTTGGTATAACTTAAAGGCCGCCGGAATAAACTTTTTATTTACGATTTCGTTTATTACCTTTAAAGTACGTAATTAAGTAACGCAACTTATATCGTTAAAATTACCCGAATTTAAGGATTAAGAAGATATGTTTTGTTTTTAAAGAAACATTATTTGATAAAAATATATGTTATTACAAAAGTGGTCAGTGCTTAAGGTGTCTCGAATATTCGGTGGAGCGTAAGGGGGGTAGCGCGTGACCTGGATATTTGACTTATTAACCGATTTTATTCCCCATTTTTGGGCCCCTTAATCTCTGGATTATTTTTATCGTCCTATCTAATTCCTGCGAGAGTAATAGCAATCCCAGCCTGGCGGCCCCTTGGGATTCTCTTTAGGATATGGATTCTAGATGTCAATGTCTTTAACTGCGGATTTAAGCATGTTGCCGCGCGGGATTACTAGATTATATATGGTAGGCATAGATATTCAAACTATCACAAGTGTTGATTTTATAACATGGCATAGCGAAAGCAAATTATGACAAGGGCTTCAGCAGCGAGCTATGAGCTTTACCCGCTCATCGCACCGGACAAGTTCCAGGACCACATTCCAATAGAAGTCAGCCAACCCATCGCCAATTCGTCTGTCTAGAGTATCATCAATCTCTAGACAACGCCTCGTTACGTCACGGTACTTCTCCCCCATCCGACACGCTAGATCGCTACAGGTTTTGTCGACCACCGCTCTCTTCAGTCCTTCTGCCGTGTGTCCACCATGAAGGGGGAGATTGGCAGCTGCAATCTTGGATATAGGCTGCCAAAATCCAATCTCCGCAAGCAGTAGCCCTAATGCATAGATCTCGTACTTGCTAACATACTTAGGTCTCTGGCGGAGCGGGACACGGAGTTGGGGATGCAAGTATGTCTCGGAGAGGGTTGTATGGGTGCCACTGATCGAAATTTCCCCTGCAGCTGATGGCCTCGACACAGTATAGCCACCCACAAGAGGATTGTTGAGGTTAGGCAGCTTGTCTTCCGTCTTGGTAGCAAAGAAGTAAATATTTAACGAGTTGAACATTTTGTGATGCCAACGAGCGAGCATGAAGGTATAGAGGCTGGTCGCGAGGCTCGAGGCAAGTGTAAACCTCTGGCTCAAAGTCGGAAGCGGTCTCCGGATAGAAGTCCCTGGCAGCGGCTCTCTGCAGATAAGGCTGTACAGTGATATCGGTGGTGTTGTAGTAGAGACGCCAGCCGGAATACGACTGACCAGGCCAAACCGGTAGAGGTCGTTCGCCTCTATGTAGCCAATACTCTCGGCCGCATAGAGTGTCGAGGGTTTATTTTCAGCGCTTAGAAGCACCGAGAGCTTCGCTAACCTCTCGCGGGCAATGGAGCGTAGTTCAAGTCCGGCCCCTACTACTTCCGGTAGCTGATACCACTCGATCAAATAGTAAGGAGCTGCGATGTGGTTAATTAAAGGTGCGACCTGAGGTATCAGACAACCGCCCAACACATATACGCCCGAAAGGGACACTTACCATTTTGGTCATTTGAGGAACGTACGATAGAGAATGGCTGGCCGTCCTCAAATATAACAGGACCAAGCGTGCTGAAATCAATTAATCGGCTTCTAACCTCGTCTACCGATGTTGACGCGTTCGAGTCGGTTATCGCGAGCTTTCTGTAGGCTTCAAAAAGCTTGGCCTGCTGACTTAAAGCACTATTGTCAAGCTCTGACAAAAATGTGGCTTCGCCAGGATCAGCTAACATGTACCCGGAGATACCCTGCCGGAGAATGCTATTCTTCAACTCGAAAGGAAGGATATTGTAAAGAATTTCATTCCAGTAAACCATTTCCTCGAGTTTCTTCTCAAGGCGCTCCTTTCTAGATTGTTTCCAGGGTGTTGCGTCATGCTTCACTCGTTTCCGCCACGGGATCGCCGACATCAATTGCTGGGCCATCCTGTTCCTTGCTGAAGACGCGTCGGTAACGTGGTCGCGGATGGGCTTCGGCTGGGCTGGCACGCCATTCCTCGATAACTGGGAATTTTCGGATTCCATAACCTAAAGTACCCCCGCTTCACGGAAAAGACTCTCGACTTCTTGCAAGATGCACAAGATACTTTACGCAGCGCTTACTATTGGATTCTGGGCGGTGTTTGACAGATAAGCAGCCAAAAATGGCAATTCTTCATTCGATGGCTGCCTGTCTGGCCTTGCCTGAAAACAAGGGTGGTAAGCTAAAGTGCCACGGTTCGCAGCAAGCATGCCATCGTTTACTTTGGAGTGAAAAACGATAACATACCCGAAATGTTTCCAACTTTTGAATCACCCTCCACCAAGATTGAAATCGAAAAAACTCGATCTCAAGCTTACGAATCGAACCGTCTACATCATCACCGAAATCTTTTGCCGCGGCGATTGCGCGCCAAACTTCGCAGGCTTTGTCAAACACGGAAATCAGACCCGAGAGGCCTACAGCGAATGCGGCGACCTCCATAGGTAGTAGCTTAGTAGAATCCTGATTTTCTCGAGGCCTTGATGGGGTCTCTGGCGAATTTGAGTCTGGGACTTCATCTCACAAGGATTGACGACAGCCCTTTTCGCGTTGCTTGTGTCAGTAGGCGCCAGGGGTTCCACTGTCACCCCATGTAACAGAACGCGTTACTCCCATTTCGAATCACAGTGTCGGGGCCCCACTTAGCTTCCGAATCACACACCTTTTTTGCAACGCAACGTTCAACTTCGAATATACGCTTCAAAGCGATATACTTAGCAACTAGAAGGCTGGCAATTTGCGGCTATATATCATTATGTAGCTCTCGCCGAGGGCTATATTACGATACCGGATACACCTCTGTAACTGCTCTATTCATTAAAAAGCAATACTTTGAATCAGATTCTTCCGTTTAAATAATATATATTCTTTAATAACTTAGCCAATATATAACTTATAAAGGTGCAACCGGTATCATTATGTAGCCCTCGTTAAGGGCTACATAATGGTGTATAGCTGCTAATTAAAAGCTTTTTTAGTAGTTAAAATATATCGCTTTAAAGCCCGATATATCTAAAATTAATCATTTGGACGATTTCGAAGTTGTTTATTGTACGTAATAACAATTAAAAACGCCTTTACTAAAAAAGGCTTAATAAAAGGTTAGGATTATTAAACTAACGGCGGGGAACTTGTATTAAAAAGGTTTAGTACGGGTTATAACTGGGCCAACGTCGTATTAAGCCTTTTTTGGTAAGGGCGGTTTAAATTGCTATTACGTACAATAAACAATTTCGAAGTCGTCCAAATTATCAGTTTTGAATATTTCGGGATTTAAAGCGATATATCTTAATAACCAAAAGGTACCTAATTTGCAGCCATATATCATTATATAGCCCTCGGCGAGGGCTACATTTTGATATCGGGTATACCTTTGTAACTGTTATATTAACTAATATGACGGCTAACTGGCTTAACCAACTATTAAACCCTAATCGTACGGTTTATGTTAGCAGTAATACTGTAAGAATCTGGGCAATAAACTAAAGGTAAAGTTACGTCTGGTAATAACAGATATTAAAAGTAATCTAAATAACCAAATTATATTACAAACTAAAGTTATTTAAGTTATAAAAATAAACGAATATATATATCTTTAGCCATTTTGGTGGATTAAGATAAATTAAAATATCTATCTAAATCTATTACCATGGATTAAGATAAATTAAAATATCCATCCAAATCCATATTACGTAATCTTATCGTAAATAAGGCGACCGTTTCCCGAGGCCAAAACCCAGTAAGGCTATAACATAATTTCCCCTTTCCTAAATTTTTACCCTTAAAGATTTTTTTTAGTAAGTATTTTTTTTTATCATATCGGGTCGTATGTTTAACCGTAAACTTCGTAATCGTCCTAACCAAAAAAAAAGCATTATTTTTCTTATTACTTACGTTTAAATATTCGGTTTTAAAATAATACCGTATATACCTTATTTTAAAAATAACTTTACTTATAAAATAATCGACGATCTTTATCGTTATAACGAATATATTCGATATCCGGATCGCAAATATGATAAATCCGGTATCCTATTATTTTTTTTTAATAACGTTAATTGTAAAAAAAATCGTTTCGATCGTATATAACAAGTAACCAAAAAATTATTAATTAAAGCATAATAAGATATATAAAACGTTTCCTTAAAAATAATAAAAGTTATATTTCGTTTATTCCGACTTAAAAAATAATAAGTCCTTTTCTAAAAAAAAGTTTCCGAATTAATTCGTTATAAAATAACCTTTTTAAAAAAAATTAAAAAAAAAACGTTTTAAAAAAAAATAATACCAAATTTCCGCTATTATTAATACTTTCCATAAGGAAATTACTTATTTTCCGCAATATTTTACCTGGAATAATTTTAATTTTGGCATCGTTAATATTAATAAAAAATTTTCAAAAAGTATTAAGTATTTATAAAATTTTTAACAGGTTTCCAAGTATTTTCGGAATCTGGATATTTTTTTTATTTTATCAGGTACTAAATAAATCCGTTTTTTTTACGTATATTTAATATTTTTTTTACTTCGTATACTAGTATATCTTTTTCCGTTTCGTTTTCCTATCTTATATTAATTTTAATAATATCCGCTGTTAACTTTAATAAGAAAATATAAAAAACGGGATAAAATTTAACTTTAAGAAATAATTCCAGCTAATAATTATTTTTTAAAAAATTTTTTACGACCTTATATAATCCGATATATTTAAAATTAAATTTTTTATTAAATCGTTTTATTTGGATATTTTTGGTAATTAAGTAAACCATTTTTCCTTCCTGGAAAGTTAATCCTTTTAACCTTTTCTGATTATAATATTTCTGCATTTAAGTACGTATAAATTTAAGTTCTATTTTTATTTTTACGTATAATTATTTAAATTATTTTAAAATAAAAATTACTTTAATATTAATTAATTCTTTTTTTTATAAATTTTGGTAAATTTTTAACGTAAAACCGAAATTAATATTAATTAGTATTATTTTAATACTTTCGTAATAATTTGTATTATAAGCTAATTAAGTTATTAATAATTTTTTAACCCAGTTATTTTATTTATAATTAATATAATACCGTAAATAAGTTTCGAATATTTAATTAATTTTTTCCGTCTGGTTATTTATTTACGGTTTAAAAACGTTCGATAATTTATAATTTAAATCCAACTATACCATAAAGCTTTACCAAAATTTTAAAATAAACGTAATACTTTTATCCGATACGATTTTTATTAAAAATTCGTATATATTAATTAGGTATTTAAAAAAAATATACGTTAGTTATTTTACGTTTATATTTTCGTTAAATGGTAAAAAATAAGAAAATTTTGTAAATCGGTTTACGATTACGAAAATGCTATCGTAATATATATTCGTTATTAAATCTTTTAATAATAATAACTTAATAATAAAATCGAAAATAATTAAATCTTATAATCGTTTTACGATTAGTAATAGTTATAGTTTTCCGTATAGTTTGTAATATTATACCTTAATTTTATTATATAAGTCGTATCCTTATAAAACCTTTTTTATTATTAATTTTATTTTGGGGAAATAATATATACGTTATAATCGTTTTAAGGTTTTGTAAATTTTGGAATATTTATATAACTGGTATTCGTATATTTTACGTATTAATTTTTTTTAATATTTTTTTACTATTTAGGTTTTATCGGTTTTTTTTTCCTTTTAGTAATTAATCGTTATATTATTAAATTTGTTAATATAAATTAAATATCGTTTTTTCGATTATTGCAATTTGTCGTATTTTTATATATTTTTTTTTCGTTAGGTTAAATATTTGGTATAGAACCTTAAGAACTTTTTCCTCCAAATCTGGTCGTTTATTAAAAGTATTTGTTTTATTATTTTCCGACCTTTTTCTGTAGATAATAATAAAGTTAAATTCCGAAAGATATTTTACGTAACGGAATTATCGTTTTATTAATTTTCGAATAATAGTAAACCGGATAAGGTTTTTGTAATCGGTATATATTTTAACCTAGTATAAATTTCCTTTAAGGTAATATTTAAATTTTTTAAAAACGTTAATAATAATTAAAAAAAAATTATTTGGAATAACGTAATTTAATTCGGTTCCTTTTAATTTATAAAAATAAAATATAATAGGATATAAGTTACTTTAATTATCTTTATATCCGATTATTACGTTTAACGTATAATCCGAAATATCGGTTTTTAATTTTACGGGGTAATTTAAGTCGTATATAATTAATACTAGTTCGTTAATAATTACGTTTTTAATTTTTTAAAAGGTTTTTTTTATTTTAATCGTTTACTAGAATTTTTTTTTGGTTAAATTAAATAAAGATATCGTAATTTTATTAAAGTTACGAATAAATTTTCGGTAATAATTAACGAATTTAAAAAATATTTGGACTTCGGTAACTATAATAAATACTTTTTATTTTTAAACTGCTATTATTTTCTTAAAGTTTATTTTAATATATCCCGAAATAATTACGCATTTTAAATACGGTATTTTTTCCTTATAAAATTTGCTTTTTTCGGCGTTAATTAAAAGGTTAACGTTTTATAAAACTTAAAAAACTTTATAAACGTATTTTTCGTATTTTTTTTCCGAATTTAAGTAAATAAAAATATTATCGAAATAATAGATAATAAAAATATTAAGGTATTTGCATAATACGTAATTAACCATTTTTTAAAACGTTACGGATATATTAATAAACTTAAAAAATATTACGAAATATTCGTATAATCCGTATTTAGTTTTAAAAGTTATCTTTTATTTATTTCCCAATTTAATACGAATCAAATTATATTTTTGTCGTAAGTTTAAGGTAATAAATTATTTAACTTCATAAAGGTAATTTTTTATTTCGGTAATTAAAAATAAAAATATACGGGTTTTAACCGTAATATCGTTTAGTTGTCGGTAATCGATTACTAGCCGTAATTTCCTATTTTTTTTTTGGTACGAAAAATATAAGGTACCTTATTAATAACTTAAAACGTTTAATATATTTTTTACGTAATTTGTTTTCGAAATACTTTCATAATACGTATAATTCTTATTAATTTAAATTATATATGGAATAAAAGGTAATCATTTTATTATTTTTTAGGATTATTTCGTAATTTTATTTATTATATTTTAATAATCCCGTTTCGATTTATTCCTTAAAAAGTTACTTATATTTATAATATTATAATAATATTTTAATTATTCCTTTTGGTTTTTAAAGCTGGTATTATAAATCGTCGTTTATTTTATATAACCGTACTTTTATTATAATAATAATACGTCGTATATATTTATTTTGCCTTTTTTTTTATACGTATTATATTTTTTTAGGTAATAAAGTTTTTATCGTATCTTTATATTTATATTTATTATTACCGTTATTAGTTAAATAGTAAAATTTCCTTTTTAAATCGTTTTTATTAATAGAAAATAAAATAAATTTTACTTAATTAATTTTTTAATTAATTAAAAAGTTATATTAATATAGTTATTTTCTGCCGAAAATTATATCGTAATTCCGTATTAAAATAATATCGAAATTAATAATTTATTTTCGTCCTTAAATATAGGTTTCGAAGTAATTAATTTCGCGGTTAACTTATCCGTTATTATAAGTAAATTTAATACCTTTAATATTTTTAATTTCGTAAAATTCGTTTTTATTTTTTTATAACAAACGTAACTTATTAATTACTTTTGGTTTAATATAATTTGGGTCGGTTCCGTAATTTATTATAACGGTATATTACTTTTTTTTAATTCGTATTTTAATTATAAAAAAAAAAATTCTATTCTTTTTATTATTATATATAAATTTTTTTAAGGGATATATATTAATTCCTTTTATTTTTGCCAGTTTATAACTTTCTTACAGATAACATTTTTTTTTTAAGAACTGTATTTATAATTATTTTAATTGCCTTTTTTATTAGTACGTTTAAACTTTTAGTTCGAAAATCTTTTTTTCGTATCGTTTAATTTAACTTTTTAAGTTAATAACTTATTTTTTAAAGGTTTCCGTTTTTTTTAATTAATCGGTTATCGTAACCTATTTATTATTCGTTATTACGGTTAATTGGTCCTAATATCTTTAATATTTTCGATGTTAAATATGGTATTAAACCATTTCGGTTAATTATTTATTAATTTCCTTTTATATTTCTTTTTTTTCCTCCGAATTCTTAATATAATTTTCACGGGAGTAAAAATTGTTTAATATTTCGTTTTGGGCTTTTATTACCGTTTAGTAAACCCATTTTTCCTATATTTTATAATTATATTATTTATAATAACATACTAAATTTTATTCGGGATAATTTTTCCTTTTTAGCTAATTTTTTTTAGCCATAAGTATGTCGATAATATTTTAAGTAATCTGGGTACGTAAGTATTTATACCATTTTTAATCCTTAAAATCGTTTTTTATTTGCGTATGGAAATTAAATCCTTATTTATATATATATATAAATCGTTATTAAATATATTTCTGTTATTTTTTATATCGTAAATAATAAGTTTTTTTATAATAAATAACGTATAATTTCTTATATCGATCGGGCTTTCCTGGATATAAGGCTTCGTTTTAACTTTAATACTTTTTAATCCATTTACTTAATTCCTATTACTTTTATCGTCGTTATCTTTTTTGTTATATATAAAACATTCGTATTTTTAATATCAAATTTCTCCATTTTTCGTATTTCCGTAGCCACTAGGTAACCGTTAATTTAACCGTAACGGCGCGTTATTAGGTAATTACGGCCTAAAAAAATACCTTAATTTTTCGTAATCCTTTTCATATTTCTGAAAATAGGTTAAGGTTTTCCTTTTTTTTAACCATACCGAAAATAACGGTTTTCTTATCTTTCGGTTATCTTTCGGATACCGGGGTCCAGTTATTTTGTTATTATCTTTTAAAGGCCCTACATTAACTTTTTATGTAACTTATTTTATTATAATTATAGCACCTAATTTGGCTCTAATTTTTTTTCTAAATAATTCCTAACTCCATAAATCCTAATACCGTTTTATAAGCAATAAAAAACGCATCGCGTTTTTTGCTCTAGTTAATTCCGGTAAACCTGGGTTTGGAAATAAATTATCCTTTTCGTTCTTATCGTCGTTTATATTATCGATTATCGATTTTTACGGCCTTTATAATATATTTATCCAAAATAATAAAGCGTATTATTTTAACGATTTCGTTCTTAACGTTATCCTTTAAACTTTTATAAAAAATATCGATTAAATTATTATTTTTTTCGTTTACTTATCTTACCTTAATCATTAAGTTTTTAAACGTTATTACGTACTTTAACGTTAATCCCTTTTATTTTAAATCGAAAATTTTTTATATTACGATTTTTTCCTTATTTAGGTTTCCGAAATTAACCCTTAATTTTTCTTTAAAATTAATATAATATTAAAAAAAGGTTTTAATAGTTTGCTGTTAATCCGACTTCCTATTTTCCAGGTAATTTCGTAAAATAAACTTAAATTAATCCAAAATATCTTCCTTAAAAAACGCTGCGACCGTAAGGATTTTATCGGCTTTATCAATAATCCCCTCAAAACGGAAATAAATACGTACCTAAATAAAAAAGTTTTATATATTACCTTTTCCATTATAAAATTCGGATTTTTTAAGTTTAATTTTAACTTCGTTAGTTCGGATAATATTAACTTAAACTTTAAAGCATTAAATAACCTCCTTAAGCTCCTTAATTATATCCTTATACTACTATATAATAAGCTCTTAGGTATTATCCGACATATTAACGATATAGCATATTACTTAAAGTTTAACTATATTATTAAATAAAAACTTATAACGTATAACGGCTAACTAACTTAACCAACTATTAAACCTTAATCGTACGGTTTATATTAATAATAAGACTATAAAAATCTAAATAATAAATTAAAAATAAGGTTACGTCTAATAATAATAAATATTAAAAATAATCTGGGTAACTGAATTATATTATAAACTAAAACTATCTAAATTATGGAAATAAACAAATATATATATCTTCAACTATTCTAGTAAATTAAGATGGATTAAAACATCCATCCAAATCCATCACCATAAATTAAGATGGATTAAAATATCCATCCAAATCCATCACCATAAATTAAAATGGATTAAAACATCCATCCAAATCTATATCACGTGATCTTATCGCGAGTAGGGCGACCGTCTCCCGAGGCCAAGACCCAGTGAGGTCGTAACAACTAAGTTATTACAGAATACATATAATCTAACTGGAAATATCTTATTTAACAACCTGTCTTTTATCGAATACAGCAGCTATAGAGGTATATATGGTATCAAAATGTAGCACTCGGCAAGGGCTACATAACGATATATATTCGCATATTGCCAGCCTTTCGGTTGTTAAGATATATGGCTTTGAAGCCCGATATATCCAAAGTTAACGGTGGTGTTGCAAAAAAAAAGTGTGTGATTCAGAAGCTAAGTGGGGCCCCGACACTGTGATTCGAAATGGGAGTACAACGGCCTCGCAATTCAGCCCAACCTGCATATCCGAATCAACCCCTGTTGCCGCTTTCTGCCCAGTCTAGCTGCTAGAATGAACCACCACCAACACTCAGCCTCACTCATCGATTGCCCTCAACCCAACCTGCACTATCCGAAACGACCCCTTGTGTAAGATTCCGCCTAGGCAGTAACAATGAATTACCACCCACACTAAAGCCTTACTCCCTAATCGCACCTTAGTTCACATTTTTATCTCCTACAGTAGGTCAGCTTTCCCGCGAGACGATATAAGAATTCAATCAAGGCTAAGGTCCTCACCCCTCCGAAGACATCTCAAGGCATTTTTCAACGACTTTGCTAATCTTCACATCAGGAAAGGATATGCGGCATTGATGATTCTCGATGGCTGATTTCACCACAACGTTCCAAGCGATTGCGCCCGAGACAGCGCTTACCGGCCGGAGGGGAGATGTTTCCATCGTGGATGGAACGGCCAGCTTTCTTGCATTGGCTGTGGAATTGGGAGTTCCCGTCCTGGCGAGAAAGCAACTTGGCTCCGGAGCAAGCCATCTTCTTGGTGGCGGTCTTTCATTTGCTGTATCGAGAAACTCTGCCGAGTTCAAGTTAGAAAGAGGACTGGATTGGGCCAATGAAATTCCACCGGATTGGTTTGATAGGGTTGCAGCTCGAAGCAATCGGTCAGGCACGGTCCTTATCAAGAATCTCGTCAACAAACGCATCCTAATCCCTCGCCATCTCCGGCGTCAAGATGACCGCGAAAACGACGCGCAGATTCTCGCCTCAGTGACTACCGAGATAAGAGTTCTGGCTCACGAAGCAGTCCGAAAGTCGGCCAATATAGTGACTCTCGTTGCCATATCGTGGGCTGTCCGGGAGACAAGCGGCCGGTTCTGGCCGGAGCTGTTGCTGGAAGGTGCTGCGCATGGTAACCTCAGCCACTATCTTCAAGTCTCCCCAGACGCGAACTTCCGGAGCAAATTGTTAATGCTCATGGACATTTCCGCCGGCCTTGCGTTCTTACACGAGAACGGAATCGTCCATTGTAATGTCAAGCCTGGAAATATGCTGGTCTGTGACAGCCCAGAGCGTCGAGCCATGGGATCGATCGGAATCGCACCGGTGATACTTAAGCTCTGCGACTTTGGGTCCTCTACGATCCTTTCGGACTATCCAGAACATCATATGTTTTCGCTTACCGTTGGAACACCGGGGTGGATGGCTCCGGAGATTGAGCATGGCGTACCGATAAAGCCATCAATGCTCTTCAAAACCGATATCTATAGTTTAGGACTGGTAACAGCCACTATCTTTACCGGCGTTCAGCCTTCTCTTAGTACCACCCTCGGGAACCCCAGCAGCAAAGTCATTCTCAGTCCAATAGATAATATTAGCCAAGTCCCGGAAAATGTATCTAAACGTAACGAAAAGTTCTCGGCTAAGAACAGAAGGCGAAAGCATTGCGAAATGGCAGAAGATAAAGATCTGCCATGCCCACAGGACATACATACTAGGATAACCAAGCGGAGAGCAGAAAACTGCACATGGATCGATCGACATCCTAAAAGCAGCAGTGACCTCGATTCTTTCTACTTGGCACCACCTTTTGGGAACGATCCTTCACAATCCGGTCCAGTTGCTGAAAAGCAGTCCGCACTGCTACGAATGGTAACCTTATGCACAGTACAGCAGAGACCATCGGACAGAAGAGAAGCGAGGTATATTTATAGCCTTTGTCGAAACAGTCTATCACGTAAGGGCAGTATAGTCAATATTGACAAACTTAAGTAGGTCTCCAACCTCATGCGATCCCTGGTTTGGGCTTGTTGCTAACTAGAAGTACTTTAGTTCGGTGCTCCCGACATGTACTAATAAGATGAAGCCCTTGGCGGCGCGGTTTCAGCCACGTGATGCAAAAGTCCCCCATGTAAGTAACATCACGAGTCTACGAGGGTGTTATAACTGAAAGTCTCTTAGTTCGCTTTCGAAAGCACTCTTCGTGTGGCGATGATACCTTCACAATGTCGGATGGAAGTTATTCGAGATCTCCAAAGAAGAGGGGCCAACAACTCCAGTGACGCAGGAGATTGCGCTTTACAATTAGCGGCCTTGATCGCCAACGGCTACTTGGGCTATGATCGTGACTTATTGGAAATAAAAGTTGGGAAATACCTCACGTCTGCAGTAATCTCAGGCAACCGGCTAGCCTTGTCCGTCGCCATCAACATTTTCAACGCAATTGGTCGCGAAGTTCCCCTCAATGTGCGACAACGGGTTCGTGATTGGTTTAAAAACCGCAGTTTCCGTCTACAAGCAGTCAACGATGTCAAGTCGCTCTTTTCCCCCTTATCTCTTGATCCCATCCTCGGCAAACCTTCGGTATCGAGTATGGGGCGTTTTTCCTTGACCCGTAAATATGACATCCAAGGAAGCCTTGTTGGATTTCGCACTTGGGAGAAAGAGTCCAGGTTGGAGTTCGACAACTTTCTTTCCTCTCCTGAGTACCACCAACTCTTGTCCGTGATTCCTATCTCACTCTTTGGCGCAGACGACATTGAATGGCCAGCGCCAGACGCTCTTGAGTCCGCCGACTCGATGATTGCCAGGTACACCTATACGTCCACTATTAACTTTAAAAAGATGGGTCAGCATGAACGAGACCTGTTTATTGCCGAAATCCTAGAAAAAGAAATCATCAACAACCCAACTGAAGTTGGCCTAACACTGCTGCAGCTCGCGGTCTATAAAGGCGATAAGGCAGCCGCGTCTATGTTCCTTGATGTTCTTGGGGCTGACATTGACGCATACGGGACCACAGCTCACTTAACACCACTCTGGATTTCCTGCTTTCTCGGTAATATCGATATGGCAAGGCTGTTGTTGGCCCACAACGCCGATTTGACCTGCACGGACTCCAGGCAATGTCTTACAATCCTTCACCTGCTGAGTCAATTCCGAACGAAGGACAGTGTCGAAGGTATCGGATACCAAGCGTTGGCAGCGGGAGTCGATATTGATGCCAAGTCCAAAAACGATATCACGCCTCTACTGGCGTCGATGCTAGTGTTTGACTACTCTTCCGGTGGGACTCTTGAGTTCTTGCTGGAGAATGGTGCCGACCCATTAATTTTCACAATGGCAGCGACAGAAGAGAACGGTGTACCAGTTTCACCCGTAACTCTTTGTGTACGGAATTTGGATGCTGACATGCTGGAGCAGCTGCTTGCGGCCACTCCTGTGAGGCCGATCGTAGACGGCCTGCCTCGCGAGATAATGGCATCTCGTTTGCAGGATGTCGGATTCCAACTCATGCGTCCGCAGACGACATTCGGCGCGATGCTTGAGGCAGGTAGCAGATACCAAACCGGTCTGAGGCGGACGTTATGGACTGTCAGTGGTTTAGATTACGCCGAGTTATTCCGCACGTTACCAACCTATCAGCCGTTACCATATTCCTTTGCCATTGATCGCAGCGATCTTCTGGAGCATCTACTCGTTATCAATCCGAGTGCACCATTGCTAGCTGTGAGCGAAACGGGGCAACAAGTACCTATGCTACTCGAGAGCGTTATGCGACTGAATCTCCGCGCCATAAATGCGTTTCTTAGACATGGGGCCGACGTCCTACAGTCAACTGGGATGGCTCTAGGTGGTGATATTCTCTCCCAGATAGTTAGGGAAGTGCCATCGATGCTCCCAGTCACTTTAGATCATCTAAACCGTCAGTCGCTAGCATCACGGCATGGAAAGTCCATCAAAGAGATCCTTAAAACGCCCATGCTCGACTGTGCTGGAATTTTTGACTGCATCCTTCTTCATGGTACCTCCAAGGACCTTGACACTGCGGAGACTATTCGTACCCAATACAATCTGAATCATGATGCTGTCCAGCCCGTTCCACCAAACACCATGACACTTATGGGGGCATTGGTGCATTGGACCTTTGCCTACGGCATCGATAAGCTCGCTCAGTTTCAATATCTTCTTTCCCTTTGCCCGAAGCCGAGGCTTATCTTGCCATGCGGAGTAAACCTTTTCTCACTGGCTGCAACACTATCCAGTAGCTGTAGGTTCCCCCCTTTCCAAACCAAAGTGGTCATATCTTGCTGAGCAATTTACTAAACATGATTATGCCGAAGCAATGATCGTTAAGCAATTGGAGCTCTTCCGTATGCTACTCGCGGCCTACCCAGAAATAGAAAACCTCACGCTCGGCCGGCGGCAACTTCTACCAGCTCTTCATATTCTCGCGTCCGGTAGCCATATAGAGGTCCTCCAGCTTCTCCGAGAGCATTTTGAGCTCAAATATCAGGGGAAGAAACTTCTGTCACGCTCAAATGGGATCAGCATATAAGAGGATATATTGAGAGACCTAATAAAAGGAAGAAAACGAGCGGGGTGAGGGATTTTCTGTGATCCCTCTATATATAGAGGGATCAGGTGGGTCCTGATCCATAGAGCCTAACTAGAAGGGGTCTCCACTGCGACAACTTCCATACAATCACACTCACCTCCGCAGCGAGATACCTGAAGGGCCTGTATTGCTTACTATGTTGGACTGCTGCCGCTTTGGCATAACTCTCCCAGGCTTCGATACGAATGCCCGACTGAACTTGCGAGTGGGGAACGAAGGAGCTGTGGAATTAAATGCCTTTGAGAAGTCAGAAGAGCAAGGCCGAAGGCAGCGAATTTATCGATATCTAAGAAGCCAAGGAGCAGTGCATGGTTGGGAGCTCGATGGATACTTTATCCGGTATGTGCTGTATTCTCATAATAAATTCCTCCCCGTATCACGCAGATATAGTGTCTCTGCGATAGCATGTACTAATACACAAAAACTTAGCGGGAGTATCCTGTGGGGGGATTCACTAAAGCATGATCGCTTTCGCGCATTTCTCGAGCAGATCACAAGGAAATTTTCGTTGGGTCCATGGGAACACGGACCAAAGCCAGGTCAGTGATGACGCTCCGTCCGAACGGCCAAGCCGCAAATATGCTTATACAATCTGGGAAACATAGGAGAGTTCCCATTAACGTGGTTCCCTTTCGCTTGGAGGGAAGTAGAACGCTCTGGCGGCACTACGCATTTCCCTTCCCTCGGTCGGGTAATATCGGCCCTAAAGACCCAAGTTAGAATATGCGAGCTGGTGTGGCGAGGAGATAACTTTTGTCTACAAGCTTGGGATCTCCCATTTGCGTCATCACGCGTCTCGGAGGACTTGTCCTTCTATTTCTCTACAAGAGTATCAGAAAGAGAAAGGTGGACGAAGTTGTGCGGAGGTGAGATCGACCCAAGTATCGCTGATGGACTCTCTAATAACATTGCCAGCGACGCCGCCATACAAAACCACGGACTATTGTGAGTCGTCAGAAAGTGATTCCCTTGACATTTTGCATTACGCCCGTCAAGGCCGAATCTGGACGGAGGATGAAGTTGAAGAGCTATCGGATAGCATTTTTAGCGAATGGGCAGATGAATTCGGCCAGCTTGAGGAAGAAATCCCAGCGGATATCAGGGCTATCGTGATGAGCTATTTCTAAGTAGACTTTGTCTAATTTGATGAACATGGATTTTCGTCTTGCGTGAAGAACAGTTACGAGCTATAGTAGGAGGCTTCATCAGCCTCCGAGAAAGGAGGGTAACAAGATAAAGGTAACAGGGACGACAGTTATGAGTTAAAGCTGCAGAATTAAGTTAATGGAGACACGATGTTAGAGGCTTACGGTTAGCTCGGCTTTAGGCAGACCAGGCGTCCTTTCATAATATAGTACACGTTGGAGCTAAGCACAGCCTTCTGCCATACATTCGAGCTTAACAGAGTGGCCAGACATGATTCCTTTGCCACTTCTATGGCTTCATTGCTCGAAGAGTAAATTGATTTCGTGAAATAGATATTAAAAAGCCAAGTAGCAGCCAGCTGTCTATCCTGTGCTGATATAGGATTGCGCAATGCCGCCGCGAAATCCTTGTAGGTGAGGTTCTATGCTAAGTTCTAGATAGCAAAGCACCTGTAAGAGCAACGAAAAGTTGTAAGGTTCTCTTCGATGATCGGGGCTACAAACTGGGACGCTTTAGGGAGGGAAATTCTAGCCGCCGGTTAAAAAGGGTCTGTTATAGGGGTCTGCGATCCCAAAAGTGGGCCCTTCCAGGCAGCTCGACCCAAGCTCAGCCCAACTCCGCTGTGGCTCCGACATGACGAGTCATCCCTTTAACGATGGCTCAGCTTTGAAAACGGAAATGACCTTTGATATGCTTTAGTTTCAACTCGGAGCTAATCGGCAACGATCAAGCCCGAAGAGGCCCACTTTTCTCAGTGAGACACAAACGGCAAGGCTCGGGTGCCTTGCCGTGTGACTCAGCAAAGCCATACTCGTTGAATCAGCCGACATGTTAAAAAGTGTGCTTTGGTCTACATAGGTAAAAACCTGTTGCTCACTCTTCCATACCTCATAGTTTCTACCAACGCCCTTCTTCACTCCCCCATCCTTAAATATGCAAGGGCAACCAGTACATTCAAAGCCTGAAGTCCCTTCCACCTGAGCTTCTCACCCACGTGGATGAGATCCGAGTCTTCGCTTGATCCGGCCGCTTACATACTCTTCCCATAAGTACAAACTTTGATAAAAGCGCCTTTTCCGATGCGGAGTCACCGATAGAGGGCTGCTACTTGCGCATATCCTCTGCGATGGACGCCTCGCCTGACTACTGCAAGGACTTGAGCCTAATCCGTCGCCGACGGCTTCTTCTGGATATTAAGGAGCTCACCGAGAAACCCTACCCCAACATTTTCTTGCACGTTCATGACGACAATCTCACGTCTGCATGCCTGGTACTCACTCCGGCCAATTACAAACATCTACATCTCACCATACGCTTTCAGAATTATCCCGACCGGCCTCCAAGGATCGAGATGGACTCGCTGGTATCACACCCGAATGTCTTCAACCGCTATATCTGTGCTGATGTCCTGAAAGAGGGTCTCGGCTATACACCTGCGTACACATTGAAGGGAATCGCGATTCAGATGCTGAGCTTCTTCAGCAGTGACACGGTCGAGCAGGAATATGGGGGCGATGTATCTTTAGCGCAATACCGGAAAACGGAGCATCACTGGATCAACGATGGCGCAAGTGACAACTTCGCATGCGACAAGTGTGGGTTCAAGGCTCTTCAGACGCCTGGATCCCATCTGTACCATCTGAACCTTTATGACACGCTTGGCGGCGACCATAACTTAGACTTGGAGCAGCCGCCGTCTCACGGATCCGGAAGCGGCGGGGCGAGCACCTTTGCCATCCAGAAGCTGCCAAACGAGCTGTTGCTACTCATCCTCGAGAACCTCGAAGATTTTGAGGATATCACCAGATTCGCCAAGGTCTGGCCCCGCGTTAGCCGTCTCATCGGCGACTTTGATATCATTCGGCGGCGAGAGCTGCAGTGTTTCATTACGAAGCAAACCTACCAAGTGGCGAAGATGGGCATCGGTGTCTCCGTCAGGAAAGGCCAGATCGCTTCCGAGTTCGATCTGCTCTCCAAGGAAGCCTTCTTCACATTCAAAGTGCGCCGCTCCGTGCTCAATATCGGCTTCGATCATTGGCTGCCCCTGCCCATTTCGCGGCGTCACTGGATGAAGACCCGATCTGATCTGAAAAGATCACTGGATTCTATGAAGCAGGAGTTGAGGGCCCCGAGTGCTCCATACGTGCAACTGATATACCACTTCATGAACGACATCGTGGTGCGTCTCAACAAGGTAGCCGATAACGTCGGTTACGAGTCGAGCAAGAGCACCCTGCGTCACGCGTCCGAGAAGGCGATCGAATCATACTTCCACCTCTTCCACCTCCTCGTCTGCATGGCGACCGAGGACCTCACGGTGGTGCAGAGCGCGAACCGCCTCCTGCGGAACTTCGCGGAGGGCAGGCGGTCGAAGAACGACTGCCCGAACCTTGGCCACCTTCTCATCGCGCTGCTCATCAGCGACGTCGAGGTTACCGACGATCTCGCGAAGGCAATCGTCACGGAGGCTATCACGCGCAACGTCGTGTGGCTGCTGGACGGGCGGGGCGCCAACATGGCTGAGCTCTCGTACCTGGAGCCGGCGCCGGTATCGGCCTACCGCCTCGACAGGACCTTCGAGGGCTCGCGAACCTCGTACCGCCTGCTGATGTTCTCGGAGCTGTTCCGCCGCACGGCGCGCCCATCTCACAAAAAACCGCTCGCGGAGGTCCGCGAGGAGCTCTTTGGCCGGTACGGCGCGCCGCCACGCGGGGCCGCACGCCGCCTCGCCGCCTCGGTCCGCCGCCTGCACACCATCAACGACTTCCCGGCTTTCCTGCTGGAGATGGGGATCCGGAGTGTCCCGAGCGCCGAGGATTTTACCGAGGTGCTGCGGCAGACCGTCGTCTCGAGCATGGAGAAGGGATACTCGACGTGGGCGCTCACTCAGCAGGAGGCCATGCTGCTGAGGACGTACTACGAGCCCGAGGTGCCTATGACACCTGAGCTGCGGGAATGGGCGCGAGAGCATCGGCACGATGTGATGACGCGTCCCATATCTTTCTTCCCGGATCACGGAGATGGACGAGGTAGGGCCTTTTTTCCCAGTAGAAGAGGTAGAGGCGGTATCAACAGAGGAACAGGCGATCTCGGTAGAGGAGGGAGAGGTGATACTAGCAGAGGCAGAGGTGGTACTAGCAGAGGCAGAGGTGATATCATCATAGGCAGAGGCGGTATCCACAGAGGAGGAATGGGTGCATATTTCCATGGATAGCAAGTGTGATGGACGCTGTTATCGGGGCCCCCAGCTTAGAATCAGACATATCTAACAAGTGTTAGGAACAATGATGCCGCCTCTCATTCGCATGATATTATGCAGTAATAGAACCTTGGTTTAAATGTAAGATTGACTGTCGTTTCACCGCAAGGCTTGGAGTCTTGCACCTGTGAGTTCCCTTTTCAGCCACAATCCTTATGCTTTCCAGGCGGCAGCCGCCCAATTGGCGAGCTGCAGCAAAGGATCCTTTAGCCCAATTGTGGGTTGCTTGACAATCCCTTGAAACGTGTTATCGTGTCCTACTGGGTATTGATGCAGGCGCCACATCCTGTGCGACGTCTTTTTTAATTCCTCGGGCTCTGAAAAAGTTTGCCACAGCAAGTTCGAGCTCTTTCAATTACAGTCTGTGCCCGCATCGGTGAGACTCTAAAGACATGCTGTGAACCCCCCTCTTTGCCAGATGATTCAGCGAGCAACCGTGATGGATGACAACGGTTGCCATCAACAAGCCGTCCGACTTAGGTAAAGAAGAACAAGAAGAAGAGTGCCAAATTCAACCTCGCCAAATCTTCCTCTCTGTACTTGACCGACATTTTGCTGTCTAGACTAAAGGCGCTAAATGCTGTGCTGCCACCCCAGACTGGCAGAGATCGCTGAACGCCTGGCCCAGCCAGGGAGGGCTAGCGTGAGGCTCAGCCCTGTGAGCCCGCAGGCTGGCGAATGGCAGCCCCTAGCAAATCCCCTTCCTGTGACTATTTCGGGAAACGCAGCAACGGCAGTGCGCAACCAATGGGAGTCAGTTCCCTGAGTTGCCAAACAGTGGTCCTTACAAGCTGACTTTAAAAACCGGGGTCCCCTTGAAACAGGGGCCACTGGAGGATTCACAATCTGCACGTTGCCTTGCCTTTTCGAGGAAGTGATTAATCTTAAAAACGGTTCTAACAGCGCCTTAGAACTCGGTATCGGCGGCTTAGGCTCTCAGCCGCACGTTTGGCAGTCCAAATGTGTGGTGCTGACGTGGTTTTGGGCTTACTGTATGTAGGTAGTTCTAGTCTAGTTATCGGGCGCTTATGTGTTGGATGCAGCCCAAGCTTCACCTTTCTGCTCGCGCTGTAGCGTCTTCATTCGTCCTCTGTACAACTCATACTGAAAACATACCACCTCGTGTAATCCTCCTCCTGCGTCGTGAGATTAAATAGTAGTTCAAATACTCCCCCCGCATAATACAAAGCTGCCGCCCATCATGTTAGGAAACGAGAAGATTCCAGTCGGCTCCACCGCCCCAGAATATCCTATGAACCCTCATCAAGCCTATCAGCACCACCATTCACAACAACAGACAGCGCAGTTGCAGCAGCCTCAGTACGCCGGCAGCGAAGCCCAGTTCCAACAATATCAGTACACCGGCAGCGAGGCCCAATTCCAGACCCAACAGCAACAGCCACAGCAATACCAACACACTCAGTACACCGGCAGTGAAGCCCAGGCCCAGACGACTCGCGACCTGCCGCAACAGCAACAGCTCATGATGGCTGCTCAACCACCACACCCTGGACCGACGGCCTACGGCCAGCAGGGCGGCGAATGGCAAGCCAGCTTGTGTGATTGCTCGCCATGCTCGTCGTGTCTGCTGGGCTGGTGTCTGCCGTGCATTCGTACGTCCCGCCCGATCTGCTCCCTGTAGTTATTGCGTTATACGCACAGACAAACTTTACTGACGCGGCATCACAGTGGTCGGTCAGACCGCCGAGAGGATCCGGGACCCCTCCATGCAGAACGCCGACCTCCTGAACAGCGACTGTCTGATCCACGGCGGCCTCACATGCTTCACCGGCTGCGGCTGGATGTACGTCATGTTCCCCAATCAATTAGAATGACATTTGTTGGAGTTGCGCATGCTAACCACTCGCACCTGTTACAGCTACGCGATGCTCAAGCGCGGCGAAATCCGCGAGCGCTACAACATCAAGGGCAGCGGCTGCAACGACTGCTGCGTGTCGTACTGGTGCGCATGCTGCGCCGTCATCCAGCAGGACAACGAGGTCATTATCCGCCAGCGAAACGCCGGGGCTGTCCAGCAGGGCTACCAGTCGCAGCCCGGCATGCAGATGCCGGCGCCCGCGCCGGCGTACAGCCCGCCCAAGTAGGCTGGACTTCGTACGGAGATTGGTAGTAACTGACACGCAGGTGGGGCAGGGAACGCCTCGAGTCGCGTATGGTCTCGGGCCCGAGGAGGAGAAATGATGGATCCATAAACTAATTTGTCGATGCAGATATGATGGGATGAGGGTGGGCGATGGATGATGCAGGTGGATCGGCGAGTATAGCCCTCAGTAGTATGATTATTCTCGGCGAGCTTCTTTGGCCGGGTGAAGCGAATCGTGCTAGTAATGATGGGTTAAATTCTCGGGGGCGCAGTAGAGTTCATTGGACAGCACTCCGCTGAAGGTTAAATTTACCCAGAATACCCTTGAGTTTGTTTCTTCAGTTTGATATTTGCTGTCAGGCCGAAATAAAACTCCCTGTCAAGTACTTATGGTACGCGCTAGATATAACGCCATACTAATTTAGGTATAAGCTCTCTAGACTAATCCCTTGGCTTTCGCCATAAGTACCGCGTTCAAGTGGGGGCTACTAAGGGGTTCTAGCGTAGCGACATGGCTGGGTCAATTTATTTACCCATCATACGTAGTAGCTACCCTCGGATCGCGGACTAGAGATGGTGCAATCAGACGTGCAATTAAATGAGAACCCGCAAGTTGACGAATTGCTTCATCGGTATCGTCGGAAGCTCGAGCGTCGCTTTGAAGGCTACTGTACCTGATTTGCGCCCCGAAACTGGACTGCATATGAGGCGCCACGTTAGCGGATTTAGCGTACTGGGATTCGAGCATTCAGCGCTCCGCATGGGGGAAATTGAGGGCTTGTCACTAGTGGGCTAGCTCCACCGATCAGGTGTCGATAAAAGTATACATCTAGTAGGTAAGTGTAGGTATATCGGGGAATTAAAATATATTGAGATATCATGAGATATGGTTCTCCGCATTAACCACCTAAATATGGGTACCCGTCATGAAGTATTGTATCCGTAAAGGCTGAAAAACCTTTGCGGCCGCCTCAGCGCAAGGTTCAGGACGCCGTACGTCAACACAAAACATGAACCCGATAATCCTGAAGCAAAATGTACAGGTGTGTATTTGCGTTGATAGAGTCTATAAAACCTAAGCGCCAAAAAAGACAAAAGAACGCCCACCCGTCTGAAAGTAACAGCCAGCGTCCTCGCAGACATGACTCCCGGTTTCCATATGCTCCGCCCATGCTTGATAATGATGACCCCAGCCTCCTCGCAATGCTATGCTATGCTATGCTATGTTATGCTATGCCATGCCATGCCGCGGCATGCGACCGAGGTATGGCTCCCAAGTGGTGCAAAAAGAATCGTCGTCCCTCATTCACAAGTATTTTCCCACCGGATCGCAGAACTTCCATGCGCGCATAAAGACAAGGATCAGAAAAAAGTAAAGTCAAGCCCGCACCTTCCACCGGACATAACAAATTACCTAACCGAGCGCCTGCTCCGCCAGCAACTCGTCCATAAACCCGAAAGCTTCCTCCATCCTCGTTTCGAGGACGAACAAGCGCAGGACATGTTCCTCGTGCTCCAGGGTTTCAACGAACTCGCGGAAGCCCTCTTCCGACAGCAGCAGGGCGGTGTGGCCATTCTGGGTTTGGCGGCACGCGTCGAGCTCGGTGAAAAAGGGGCCGCGGCCCGCGAGGAACTGGCTGGCATCGAAGGCGGTCCGCATAAGGAGCTCGGATCGCCACCCCCAGAAGCGGTCGTAGGTGCGCAGGGCAGCGGGCACCTTGACCTTGGAGTCTGCACGCCCGAGAAGCCCCGTCAGTGCGAGGGCCTGCTCAACGGCGAGGGTCGCGGCGGCCGCGGAGCCGTATGGGGACAGTGGCGCCGCGCGCGCCGCGCAGCCCACGAGGCACGCGTTGCGTGTCGCGTGCCTCAGTGACATCGGGGTCGAGGTGGAGAGCGGGTCTCGCCGCTCTAGGGACCCTATTATCTGAACAGTGAAGATGCTCCGGAAGAGCTGGCGAGGGCGTCCTTGTTAGTCAATCAGGGGCTAATCATCTATGAAAGTGGGGAGCTTTTGGTGGGTCGGTTCCGGATGGGGACTTCAGACGAACGGACAAAAACACACCTTCACTATCCCTTTGCACACCTCCGACTCGAGGTTCGAAAAGAGCTCTTCGAACTCTTTCGGCGTGAGCAGCGCCATCGACGATTTCAACTCGTCCGGCGTGAGCTGCGAAGTCCCAGAAGATTTCGGCCCAAGCCGTGTTGGATCAAGCTGCGCGTAAACGGCGACCTGGACGTCGCGGCCATTGTTCAGGAGGTCGTGCTGCATAAAAATCCCGTCGCCGACCCATCGCACTTGCTTCGGCTTATAGGGGTCTAGGAAATCTGTCCCTATGGCTTCCTGCGCCGTCTCGAGCGGAACCTGCAGATGCAAGCTCCAGAAGCCCGTGTGCTTCAACTCCAGATTCGGGTTGTCAGCCCCGAGGACGTATTTCCGGGAGAGACCGCCGTTGCCATCGGAACCGACGAGCACGTCGTACCTCTTCTGCGAGCCGTCCGCGAAGACCAGCACCACGCCCTCTCCGCCGTTGTCGTCGCGGATCGAGGCCACCTGGGCGTTGAGATGCACGGCGCGCTGCGGTAGGTCGGCTGTCAGCTGGGAGAGCAGCTCCGGCCGGCCCACTATACTGTTGGGGCGATAAAGATCTGGAGGGCATCTAGCCCTATCACTTTCAGTATATACCCCTGAAGCATGATATGCCTCCATTGACTCGGCAACCGCGCCAGCACGGTCCAGGCATTGGTTTAGGGACGGGTCTATCGCATATAGAGCCTTCTGAACGGTGTATGGGAACTCGAAAGCAAGTCCCTCTTTGCTGAACGTAGACCCAGAATCGTAGATGTCCACGACAATGTGAGGATATCTCAGCAGCCCACGGAGAAGAAGTATGCCGGCGAGGTCCCCACCAAGAATCACGACGCGAATCTTTGAGTCTTCCATTCTGCGCTTAGACTAAGAGACTGGCCGAAATTGAGTCGGTTGAAAGTTGAGAGAGAGAGAGAGTATTCCAGGCTCGTTTGAACTGAACAACAACCCTCTGGTCAAGGCCAATATGCCTTTGTTTATGTAGTCATCCTCTCCTTCCATAACGCATGGTTTATCCTCGGGATGACATTAGTCAGTTCGACAGATGGTCCCAGACAGAAGGGTTTGAAATCCTCAATCATCTTTCCTTTCGTCGTTGCCTTCTGGTGTCTAGGGCTACGCCTGTTCCTGCCCTCCGCCGATCCCATATGTGCTACGGGACATTGCGACCAGAGCCAGTTTTGGCAGTCATGGCAGTCAGTCTCGGTCCCGGCACTGGTTCAGGACCGGGAGCCAAGGAGAAGCTCACGTAACCACTGACAGTAAGGCTGACGCTAAAGGATTCGGCAACATCCACGTCTGCATAATCTGGCGAGAGAGAAATCAAACCGCCACGATGGTGCGCAATCACCTAGCTGAAACGGGGAAGTATGAGGTCGTGATCATCAATTCTCAAACATTCAATTGAAGATTCGCTATACTTAGATTCTGCCTTCACTGCCCTACATGCGTCGGGAGCGCCATGGAAGCCACAACCTCACGCCGGATTGCGTTGCTCGTGTGGTTTCGGTTCCCGTAAGCTTCTTCCAACGCGGTTACCAGGCCCACCACCGTGGTGGGGTTCGAGGTGCTGTGCCGCGTGTTCCAGAAGACCAGGCCATCCCTAGTAAACTAAGTGTCAATCAACCAGGGGGTGTCAAAGCGGGAATCCGTCTGGTCTTTCCCGTTGATTTATCTTGTCACATAGATTGTGACGGAAATTGAAAAGCGAGAAGGTTTGGATCCTTGCCGATGTGGTCCGACACTAAAGCCCCATACATAGTACATACATGTGGGTCCAAGTGCAGGCGCTTGATCGACTTCGCAGCGGCTCGCAGTGGATCATAGGGGGTTCATAGGTGGGTAAGTTTAGGTCAGTGGGGTTCCCCTGAAAAGCCCAATTGTTAATGCTACTGTAGGCGACCCTCAGCTGGGCCTGCCAGTGTAGTCCATTCCAATTCCCCAATTGAGACCCTTTGGGGGGCGGCGGATCGAATCCAGTCAAGGCAGCCGAATTCCGATTTCCCGGAATAGATCCAGCAACGTTAGATCTCGCATTAGCCCTACCGATATGGTTCATGCAACGGGGAGGCGTCTTAGCGGGCGGAGCCAGCCACTGTAAATATGCGTCCTACTGCCTTCTCTTGGGAGGACGAGTCTATCATTCCTCTTTCTCGTTTCTCCGGGGCTCTCGCGTCGCCAGCCCTGCGGGGACGGAAAATATGGTATAAAGCGATTGACGACTAAGATCGCAGGCAACAGAATTATTCACCAAGAGTATCTATTTTCATACTATCCGGAGAGCTTTCGTCGCGTGCTCTTTAGCGTCGAGGACCCCGCTGAGCGGCCGAATTTGATCTTGGGTGATGATGCTCTCGCTGGAGCCGCAAATCCAACTAGGCACACCGCCGAAAGGAGGTTCACCTATATCCTGGCCTTCCGACAGCGAAAGAGTAAATCGGGTCGGCGCATTGCAGTGATGAGGAGACTGAGGCTGGGCCGGCTGTGCAAGAGGTGAGACGCTTCCTACACCGAGGGCTTCTGCTCGTGGATATTTGCCCTCTGCCAGCCAGCTCAACCAGAACCCTCAAGCCGCAGTCTATGAGCTCAGCCGCCGCTCGGATTCCGGCTAATCGATATGCCTAATCATGGTTTACTGTAAGTCGATGTTTTCACGAACAGGTGTGAAGTTAGGGAAAGAGCTGTGCAGCATAAAACAATATTTTATTGTTTTATTTTCTTTCCAACGCCCCGGCCAATTGCAAGGAGCTGATTAAGGTTGTGCTGATGGTAAAAGTACGGACAGTTTAAGGGGGCTTAGGGAACCATGATCAGGGCCCCCTTGCAATTGGTTTGAAATGGAAGGTCCAGTTGAAACAATGTCTGAATATAACCCGAAATATACATTATCGCCATATTCCAACGCGCCCCCCGATTATGAAACATTGAGGGCTTGCCCAACTCGCTGGAATGGACTCTCCAGACGTGAACGTGACAGCGTGTCATAAAACCGCACATCATTCACCTTAAACCTACGGTGTGTGTTGCGCTTAACTTCGCTCTGGAGTCAATCCCGTCGTTGGCTAGATCCTACAACTCTCGTTCAGTCAGGTCAGTCAAACCATATACTGCTCCTGGAGCGACAGGCGCTGACTTCTATAACTTAGAACAAGATGTTCGCTTCAGCAATAATGACGTTCGTCATATTAGCAGGCAGCGGCATATCGGGGCCGATGCTGGAAAGGCGGGATGGAGACGGCTGCGACCCGCAATACGGGCCTCTAGGGGGGCAGTGCGGATTTCTCGATGAAATGCGAGGCATGTGCCTTCCCCTTATAAATAGGTTAGAGAGTTACTCGATTGTGCGCCAGAGCCGCCACCATTCTAAGTCGGAATATCCGCTACGCTGCGTGCTAACTTCGTTTACAGGCATTTACACAGTCCCAGCTCGCTTACAAGTTCACATGCGCGTACTTTGAGGAGTGATAAGGCGTGCGGAAGCAGGTTTCCAACGTATCTAGGAAATGGTGAAATGGACGGATCGGAGAACCAATTTATAGAAGCTCATATGAGCGTTGAGCTTTATTATCACTACTCCAACCCTATCACTATGCAGATACAGCGTCATATCGAGGGAATGTTCGCGCCGATGAGCTCGGGATTCGTGTCAACGCAGGCGATATCGAATGCAAGAGCCAGCTGCCCGGATATGGTGGTCTAGCAGGCTTAAATAAATACAAGGCCTTACCCATAGCAGGACTCATCCCTGTGTGGACCAGGGTCTTAATGCTTTCTACCTTTATTACTCCTTACTCAGGGATCCATACATTTATTAACCAAGCCCTAACGGAGAACGCCATTTGGACCTTCCGGGTGCAGGGACTCGGAACCCAACCTTCGGATGTATACGATAAACGGTTACTGCTCGGGATACTGATGGCCGCGCGGGTGCAGCAGCTGGACCGCTTAGGGTCTTGGTGGAGCAATCATCGCCGGTCATACTAATGCCGCACAGGTTCCACTGGGAGGGTACGGTCTTTCAGGCGCTCGAGAAGTCGCGGCATGCTCCTGCGAACAGAACCGCCGAATATCTCCCGTCAACCGTTGCCCTTTCCCTATGATCGAGTCTTCGATAGGTTCTCTTCGTTGTTGGAGCCTCGCAGCTATAGTATCAGCTTCACCACAGAAAGACAGCACACCCAGACAGATACCAGCCTGTCCTGAGTCGTCCATCCACAACCCGGATCTGAAGAAATGTAGCTGTTTCTGTATGGATTCATATTGAACTCTAGGAAATTACTGGAGGTGTATTATCTTCTTGAGTATATGCGAATTCTGTAGCCTTGCTAACTAGGGCGCTATCTTTAAGCGCTTTCGTAACCATAGTACGCCATTCTTCGAAATGCAGATCACTAGGGGCCTGTACAATGTAAGAGCTTCGATGACTCTCTAGTTTTTCCTTCTTTTAATGCCCACCCCCTTTCCTCCTTTCTGCCTTTTCCAGTTTTCTTTTTCCATTTTCTTTTTCCCTTTTCTTCTTTTTTTTTTAAATTACTCTTTCTCTCTTTCCTTTTTGGCCATTTTCGTCTTTCACCCTATACCCCTTCTTTTCCTTCTCTTAGGGTACGAAGGGCACACCGCACACGCCATTTTACTCACTAAGCTAATTATGATGTTCCCATCTAGACGACCGCTACCGTGATATATGACCGGCACCATTTATCCTCGCTCCATTGATCCGCCATTATCAAAGAGACGAACGCAATCAGCGGACCTCTGAGCAACCTTGCTCTTCAGCACCTGGGCTATATGGCGCATGGAGCGGCCCAGGTCTCCCACATTCATCGCAAGTCAGATGTTCGTGGCAGGTTGGGGTATATCCTAGCTCCGCCTCATCACTGTCTAAACTCTTCTGCGTGATACTATAGTTGCCATGCTCTCTTCTCCAAGGCCGTGGGAACAGAGGACACCATACTGCATGGGCGGGCACTGGCATACCACAGAACTGGCAGGTTCCCCCATATGCAACTTTAGAATGTTCTCGAGCATGAGGCATATCATGCTTTATGTAAAATCGGCACCCGAATGCGTGAAGCCCCTTAGTACGGGGACAGTCAACGCAAGGCGAAGTCTGGGACATTGAGGAGATCGTTTTGGATCCTAACACGGTTTCAAGTGGCTCGCTAGAAAGCATAGACTGAGCCTCGTGTCCTCGGCACTGCTTCAGTGGTGCAGAAGAATGACAAGAACTAGGGAAGCGTGCTGGGTGTTCCACCCTGCGGTTTGGCTCAAGAGATGGTCGATCGATTTTCGCAAAGTTCGTCATCGTGAGGATATCGCTAAGTTGACTAATACCGGGTTCGGATGTCTGAGATCTATGGCTTGGGTAGCGCATTATATAGTTTTCATATTAGGATGACGAACACAGATACTGTTGGAGAACGTTACAATTGTTAAGGCACGTGGTGAGGTAAGAAAACCGAGGCCAATGGTCTGAATAGCACCCATGTTCGTTTGCCCGGCATTGTTCGACAACCCGCTGTGGCTGACTCTAGCTATTAGTTGTACAGGTCAGTCATTGTCTTCATTGACTGTTGAGCTTAAAGCTGTTGATCTTATTGTATCGCTGTGGCTTCGCGAGTCATGAAGGACAAAGGACTCACCACTCTAAAGCGACTCGAAGTAAAGAGAAACAGATTCAGCGGGAAATTGCACCGTGGCCCACCTCCTGAACTGTCGCCAAAGGCTTTAGGGGCAGTGGAGACAGTGGCTCTGGAACAGCGACGACAAGTCTGTCGTGTTGCCAATACGTCCAGTAACAGAGGATAACGGTTATGTTCCCACGCATACACTAATGTACCCAATCTGTCTGAAAGATGATGCACCGTTCGATTTTAAGCGTTTTTGACTTGAGCATTGACCGAAGTAGTTGACAGTGCTGTAAACTCTCGCTCCTCCGACCCAAGAGGGAACCAGACAGCTTCCTAGTAGTCAGTCCCTTGCCAAAATATGTGACAAAATGCAGAAAGACATGGGCTGTGCTTAGATGGAAACTTTCAATGTAGGCGACAAGGAATGTGTTGCAGAAAAGGGGTAACCTCTTAGTCATCAAGGCTCGAAGCCATGTAAGCATCCCGGAACAACCTTATTCCCGGGATGCCAACTATAGCTACGGCTCCTTAGAGCCCGATTCTAGCCAGGCAATTATCACTTCCCGCACTCCATATGCAACCCCTTCTTCCGATCAGCTTGACTCTGACAGAAAATGAAAGTCACCCTATCAGCCACCACTACCTTTCGTTCTCCCCCTTGTGAAAGTCTCTCCTTATGGCTTTCATATAACGTTTGCCCCTGAGATTCCGAATCATGGACCCGGCCAGCAGCTATTTTGATGATGAGAGGAGGATCGTATTAGTGGCGGCTATTAAAAGCCATTTTGAAATCGATTAGCAAGCAGTTCAACCTGTACATAATATTGGAAGACAATCACGCTTCTTGCCTACTTTGTCTAACAGGCAAACCGGTCGGCCTAACAGGTTATTGTTCCCTATACCCTTAGTGTATAATTAAGGGTAGTTAAAAGGGGTGAACGAACCATGTAGTGTTATTACTACCGTCGGGGCTGAATTAACGACTTGTTTGTTTGGAAATTAGTGGTTAATAGGGCTCAGATACTGCATAGTGTCAAGGAGAGGTTAAATACATGTTGGATTCCATGCTAACTATCAAGCCTGGAGGTTTGGAAATCACATATCTACATGTCCACAAATGGTGTGGGGCGCCATTACCCCTATTCTAACACGTGGTGTCCACATAAGGAGTTTAAGCGGGTAAGGCTGCCCCTTGACCTACTCCCAAAGCATCACTGACTTCAGGCTACCTGTCCAGATGTGTCAGTGACGTATGTGTAGCTTGACCAATTCGTAGCCCCGGGGTACATGGAGCGATGGTCGATTGGCAACAATCCGATCGTTGCGGCCTACATGGCTACAGTTGTCCGCGAAGGGCACCATTAGAGATTATAGACATAACATAAAAGCGAATTTACGTCTTGGACCCGATTCATATTACGCAAAATGGCTAGTGTGCCAGTCTTTTCACACATCCAGTGGGACTAAGAGCGGGAAGGCTAGTAGACTTGAACTGGCATACTGTCAGATAATAATTTAAACTGTCTGCTACCAGACAAGGTCCTAGAGATGTCTAGTGGAACTCTTAGAGTATCAATCTAGACATCTATTCCGGAGTCCCGAAGCAGAAATAACGCCGCTCTGAAAAGAGCCGAGCAGTGTCAACAGTCGATGTTTGGCTCTAATTAAGTAGGAAACGAGGAGAGTTAGCAGCTACAGGCCACAGCTCAGACCATTCACAGTCGGTGAATCAACGTGGTTCCAAGGATGGAAATCAATAAATCAACTGTTGACGATGCAGTCGAAGAACTGGGCCACAGTCAATGATTCAATTCCGTTCATCTGATAGTAGGAGCCGAAGCAAACGTTCTCCTTCCGTGGTGTTGGGCTAATTCGCCCTCTTCTCCGGGCTTTATTGAAGAACCCAACATTCTTACTGCCAACATGATTTATTGAAATCTCTAAACTTCCTCCCAATGCAGCTGAATTTGGGCAAGCGTGGCACAGCTATGTTGCTCATCAAGGCTATTCCGAGGCAGCCAGAGCAAGTAGCACCACGATTCCGGCAAGCTGCGGCGCGAGGAATTGGAAGGCTGGATGCTCGATACGTACCGTCTAGCTAGGTGCCTGGAAAATTGAGAGTTAAGATAATCGCCTTTGTAAATATAGCCTGTAAAAAAGCAATCATTTTTATTGTCGTAAGACCACGTCGGCCATAATGGTAATGTCGGCAATATATCATTACGAGTCCTTTAGTCCAAGATCCTCCTTACCTTACAACACTTATAAATAAGATTTATTAAGGAAACCCATAATTAATCAAGTTCCGTACTCCTTTCTCTACGCCATAACACCTTTACCTCCCGTCCCCGCAAATCTTTATTCCCGTAACCGGTGTAGCTTATCCATTTATGTCAAGCTTTGATCCCTTATACCCAGATTAACCGCTCTGTACGAACTCTACGCACCTAGTTCGACTTTGTCGATGGTACGAGGGCCTTTACGTTCTGCCCGCCATTTTCGGAGACGATCCCAAGACTTTGCGCCCAGGAAGACACACAAGGGGGTGAAGATAGCCACTGCTACGACTATGGCATAAGGATGTACTTCAGCCATCCCCCAATCCCTCACGGGAGTTCCTCCGTTGTTGTGGGAGTAGCGGCGGACCGTGGTCTGTTTGGTGTTGTAGTATGAATGTCTGCGTTAGTTAATTAGTTAGGGGTCGACTATTATTACTTACCTAGGGGGCTAATAACGACCTACTTAAGCGTATGCCCTTGCCAGTACAACTCTCTTGGAATACGGCCTTATGGTGGGTGTAGATTCGTATATAGCGATTTCAGGGCTTCATGCTAAGCTCTGAGGGGGAGCAAAGAGAAGGAGCGGGTAGTTATATATCTGTCCATGAGGCCATTCAAAGGTCATTACCATTCTAAGAAAGAAAAGTGATAAAGCAAGAATTAATGATACAGCTAGGAACCCAGCCCAGAACGAACGAATCGATAATTCAGCTTCGGACACTAGCGGGAGGAGCCGAGGCAAACGACCTCTGTTAGCAGTAGGTGAGCCGGTATGATTTCTTCAAATGTTTTCAGTGAGACATGGCAGATATGTGAGTTCAACTTAGGCATTGAGGACGCTATCCCTGAGCATAGGCTTCCCCAATCTGTGTCTGTCCACTTTTATTCTGCTTCCCCCCTGATAGTCGAGTTTACACTGATGGCATTTGGACGAACACTGCGTGATATGCAGGCCTAGGCCTTGTAACTGAGAAATATAGAATGATTCATGGTCGACAAGAGTAGCTATCTCCTTACTACGAGCTCTATCGGGCTAAGCGTCTGACAGTCGGGGTAAGGGTAACTTTGGTCGCGTGCGTCAGCTTTCGAGGGGAAACAATGATATTTAAACTTATGAGACTATGTCGACCTTTAATGGTACCCGCAACTCGATGTTCCGGCAACCTCATGTGAAATCATCCCTGCCCCACAACAAGTACTAATAAGATCTATCATGAAGGGCACCGGTTGTTGAATTCCGTACCCCCTTCTCTCCATACAGGATCATGGATGGCAGTATTGGACCCAAATAGCTAGGCTTCCAGCCAAGGTAAACAGGAGGTCCGTAAGGCCAATATATGCAGAGTAGCCACGTGGATGGGTGGCCAGAAATATACATTAATATAGCCCGGCCCGAGACCGTAGAAGTGGCGAAGGACCCACGTCTAGAATTGCTACGCGCCGGATCGAGAATCCCCATTATCAAGTCTACAGACCTCTATGGACCGCCGTCCCTTCGCAGTCGATTATCTCATGGGCCGACTACGGACCCTCCCCTTGATGTCGAACTCGTCACTGCGGGTCAAAGGGTGTAAAGTATGAGTATTTCCCTTCTTGGCCGTAAATGCAATACTGGCGCCCAATGTATAGCAGCTAGTCAGCCTCACAACCAAGACGCGCCGAGCTGTTTCTCCCTTGAATTCCCAAAGCAATTTTTCTCCTTATCGCCCCTCGCTTTCTTCACGCCCCCGCTTGATTAGACGACTGCCACTTAACCCTTCTTCTTCCCCTTCTGTGTCATCTTGCGGAAGGCCTCGAGACCACTAGACCCGATAGGACGATGCTCGGGGCCGCGCGACGGATCAAATGTGCTGCGCGGTGCGATAGTGTACGAAGACGGCAGGCCGACGACGCGGGCGCGGTTGCTCTGGGTCGCCGGGGCGAGGATACGCTCGCGCTCGGCGTCGCGGAGGGTCTGGCTCGCGGGCCGCTGGGTGAGGGTGAGCTGGCTGCTTCCGCCCGTGACTTGGCGGAGTTTTGCTGCCCTGTGTGGTTTGTTAGCAAAAGAGCATTAAGACCAGAAAATAGTAACGGGATGAACGTACTGATAGTCGAAGTCGCGCGTTTCCACGTGACGCTTCTTGTAGTCGTCGGTGCGCTTGAGGATGGGCCGGCTCCACTCGCCCAGCAGGCGCTCGGCGATGCGTTTGATGCCGACCTCGGGCCTCTTGCTCTTGGTATAGAAGAGGACAACCTTGCCGATGCCGCTGGACAGCAGCGTGTCCTTCTCGATGGGCAGGCGTGACAGGGCCGTGAAGATGTCGCGCTGAATATTGTAGGCCGGCAGGGAGCCGTCGTTAAGCGGTTCGAGGAAGAACTTGACGTGTTGCAGGAAGTTGGTGTCTGGGTCGATGACAGCCGCCTGATTCGTGTTGCGGTTCAGCAGCGACATGACCTCCGGTAGCAGCTTCAGCTTGTGTACTGCCGGCTGACCCTCGTCGCGCGCCTCGTTGTCCGCCTTGCACGCCTCCTCCATGCGCAGCTTGAGATCGGCGATCTTCTCATCGAGCTCATCTTCGAGATCCTGAACGAATTGTTAGCAGCCGGTAAACAGCAAAACATAGATATCCACCGAGTGCTGCACATACAACTTCGTCCTTCTTCTTGCGTCTTTTGCTGGGCTTCTTAACCTCTTTCCTCGCAGCACGCTCGATGGCTCGACGTCGTCTCTCCTCGGGCGTGAGATTTTCTTCGTTCTCGGGTTCGGGCGAAGGCTTCTCGCTCTCTGCGGCTCCTTTCCGTACACGTTTTGAACTCAGGATCTCTCCATCGGGCACATCCTCCTCCCCATCACGCGCGCGCTTCTTCTGCCGCCTTCCCTCCTTAGGCTTTTTCGTCGCCGTGCCTTTTCTCTTTCCCGCCTTGAGCGTCCGGGCGACATCTTCGTCAATCTCGACTGGTCTCTCTTCAATACGGACGGCATTGGCATCGTATTCGTCGAACTGATCTTCGTCGATCTCCGAAAGGGCATCTGAGTCTTTGTCGGAGTCGCCGGCTGCGGCTACATCATAGTCGCCAAGCTCCTGTTCCTTTGGCTGCTCGACTTCTTCTTCATGGAGGCTCTGGGCGGACGGGGGAGAGTCCACGGGAGTGTCGTCGTCAGCCATTTTGATGGCGATGATGGGTTCCCCAGCACAGCACCACGTGAAAAGATGGAAGGTAGAAGATTGCTAGGGGAAACTAGAAGTGAATGAAGAGAAGATCAGGGTAGAAGGAAGAATCGCCACGAATCTGATGAATGTCACGCGCATGCGAGATTCCGTATTAAGTAACCGATGAATCGTTCGCGTCGGAAAGACTGTTTCCTAGCTATTTAGACTGCGGACAGGAAATAGGTGATGGTTGTTGATGTTCGGTTCAATGTCAATTACGAAGAGGTCGTTGACTCGTTAGAAGTGATAAAGTTCGAAGTGCCGTTTATTGAAATATCGACTTATCGAATATACGTATGCATGTCTGCATACCATCCCATCGCTAGAGTCAATAACCATGTATCACGTACCGCGCTAAAAGGTCGCGTCAGCCTCACCGGGAAGAGGTCGATACTTACATATCCTATATGTGGGGGGAGAGGCTTAAGTATGGCTTAAAGTATGGCTTAAGTGTGGCTTAAGTGTAGCTTGAAAGTTTGTTTACTTGCGGCTGACGGTTGCCAGAACAGCAGAAACATAAAACTGTCTCAGGGAGTAAAAGGAAATCAATTTGGAAGGAACTCCACCATTCGCAACGTTCCCCGAAAACGCCGGGGAGACAGCGAAACCCACGCTTTTAAGGTCGCTCCTGTCGCTCATTTTGAAATCATATTTTTGCCATCAATATTTTCTTTTCTCTCGCCAACTGTGCTTTAAAAACCAGGTTGTTGGCCATCGTCAAAAGCACGCACAGCGATGGAGAGACGAACCTTCGAAGCCCCCATGGATTGGGAATATCAGAACCACGGCCCCATGGATCCCTCGAGTCCCTTTGTACAGTCGACAAGACGGCTACAGCAACAAAAAAGTATGTGCATACCCCAATAACTCATTTTATCTTCAACTATTTCTTGGGAATTATCCTGCTGACTTCTATTGCAGATGTTTTTGGCTCATCTAGCAATTTCAACACATTCGGCCAGAATAATCCCTTGAGTCGCACACAAAGCACGCCATCCGCCTCAAATGCTCTGGCATCAGCATCATCACAACCCGCTTCCATATTCTCTACCTCTCATTTAACTAGGACAGCTACGGCGCCGCCATTCCGCAACCCCGCATTTACTACGCCGAGGAAGCCCTTCGATACGGACGCCCTCTCCGAAATCTCGCCCGCCGACTCCAGTCCAGCCGCTACTGACGTCTCGGACTTCGCTGATACCCCCGAGAACGACGGCTCATACAGCTTGGATAAGTTGATCATGGCACCCGCGAGCGTGCATAGGAACAAGCATCTGCTAAGCAGGAAGCAATCGGGCAAGGGCGAGATCAAGCCAACGGTCTTTCCCAACAGAGATAAAGTACGCAAGAGAAAACGTTATAACGACAACAAGGACATTAGCGGCTACCGTTTGCCATATCGCCAGCACGATGAATGGGAGGAATCCGAGGACGATTCGGACGAGAGCACCACTGAACCGGGCCGGCCGGGCCACGAGCCGAGGAGGAAACGGTCCAAGGACGGCTGGCTGGGGAACTTCTTATCCGTCATCCAGCGCCATCCTCACGCCCCAGCTATCATGTCATATTGGCTGAATACTCTGTTCAACTTCGTCATGGTGCTGGGATCGTTCTTCTTGATGTGGACTATCTGGTCCGGATTCCGCGACGACTTCTTGACGGCAAGACGAAGAGTTCAGGATGACGTCCTCGCCGAGATAGAGAAGTGTACGTCGAACTACAGAACAAATAAGTGCGCCCCGATCGAGCAGCGCCTGCCCGCGATGCATCAACTATGTGACGAATGGTATGAGTGCATGATGCAGAGGGAAGACCCTGGCAGGACGGTGCGCACTGCTATCAAGGAGATAGCAGAGATGCTGAACAGCGCCGTGGAAACACTGCACTGGAAGACTCTGGTAAACTAACCGTACTTCACCATACCATGGCCATATTTGCGTGCTAACTATACATGAAACACAGATAGTGCTGGGCGTCCTCCTTCTCATCGTGCTCTTCAGCGGCGCATCGCTCGTCAAGAGCGCCGGCAGCGCGGGCGACTACCTCCGCCAGCAGCCGCCTCCTCCACCCACCCCGTTCCCCTCGGCGTACCAGCACCACCCGCACCCGGCGGACCGCATCGCATGGGAGCAGCTCGCACCGCAGACGCCGCGCCACTTCAACCCACGCCACCTAACACGATTCGGTAACGACGAGACGCCGGACACGGACGCGTCGCCGGAGCCCAGCTTCCGGGCCCTGACGGCGCCGCACACCCCGGGTACGAGGCGCGGCGGTAGTCCAACGAAGCTCGACAGGCTTCTCAGGGAGAGGGAGAGAGAGCGAAGTCCGACGAAAAGTCGCAGTCCCACGAAGCGGTACTGATGTGGCTGTAAATCCCCAATCTGGGTGTTGTCTATGTCTATTGGTTTTTCCGTCGTATGTGTAGAATGGAACTTTGGGGCAGGATAGCTCGGGTGGTTTCCCTGGAAGGAAACACAAAAGCTGTACGGCGGGCGTTCGAGTGGGACCGCGTCCAGATTACATACGTATCATATAATGCATGGATTACGTACACGTACAGGTGTCGCGACTATCTACCTACCTATGATACATGTACGGCACCTAACGGCAGCCTCTCCTTTGCGCAGTGGGACCTCTTTCTACGGTACGTCACTGATGGACCCTACAGGGCCACAGAGTGCGGAATTTTGCGCTCTGTTCGGAACCAAGACCAGCAGCTTGCAAGCCCTTTACGTATTACAGAGCATAAGTCTCCCTTTTCTGCGCTGCCGAATACAGCCCCCACAGCGAGATGACACTATGTACATAAATAGGTGAGCATTGACATTTTGACTTGTCGACAAGGAAGATCCATCTCCACCAAGACAGTTCATTTGCCAAGTCTGGTGTTCGAGTGAGACGAACTTTACCCATGTAGGAACTCTCTCCATAAGTACTGATATTGACTCACTGCTAGCTACATGTGAACAGGTTCAACCATGTGATCGGTCCGACATCTCGGGTCCACTGGGGCAATCCGGGGATTATTGTGGTACCGAAAGTCGAGAGGCGCGGCCAATGACAGAGTGCTGTGTCGCGTGGGATGCTGCTTCGAGTCTGCAAGTTTTCGTAATTCGCACACGTAGGAATTGCGCCTGGTTGATGCGATTGGTAGATTGAGCTATGTATGCTATGAACGGATAAGGAAAGGATCCGGTCCATGATTGTGATATATATATATATATATATATATGTTTGAGCTTCATATATGCCGTTGGAATCCTGATACATGACGTACATGAACTTTTAAATATTGTTTTACAATTTTGCATGTGGCCTCCTTGACTATACCGAATAGAAGCGGTCCTGGAACAAATACTCCACGATTCTTGTAGATATGGGCGCGATTCATTACTCCGCCGCTACCGTAACCCGTAGGCTTCCTAGGTTCTCAAAATCCCAGGGGGTCCGGGGACCCCGTTGACGTTTTTTCACTTACCGTAGTACAGCGCCCATTCCCATCATACTGTACCGCCCAGCCCCACCCTAGTGCAGATTCGGCCCTTGCAAGCTCCCCCAAGCTCCAGCCTCGAGCCAATCACAGCCGGGACGGACGAAGCTCCCCTCCTCCATATCCATCGTATCTTCGCTTTCCATCTTTACATACAGTAAATGCCCTATTCCCGTCGCATGGAACGAGCGCTCAGGATTGATACAGTGCGTGTATGTATGTAGTACTACCGGGCCGGCCATGTTTTCTGTTCTCCATCAGCATCAGTAACCCTAATGCTAACCCGTGGCTAGCAGCTTCATATATCCACAGCGAGGGTTCTTACCGTGGTAATCCGTACACACGCATGTACATCCTATCTCCACGTGCGTGGGTAATGATGCGGGTAGCACTTGGAAGATGCAAGTACGAACGGGGGCAGGATGTTCTGCCGAAGAGTTACAATATATGTAAATATGTAAATTACGGCCGTGATCTACGAAGTATATATACCTGATCAACTGCGCAACACATGCAGGTGTGGATAAGAGGCCCCTCGACTGTTATGGGAGTTGTAGGGACATGCGTGCTATAGTAAACTTCCTAGGCTTTCTAACGTCGCAGAATCGAGATTGACTACGTTCGATTTCGTTGAAAGCCGCAGCAACATGTGCATATCAATTCCCGAATTCGACGATCAGCAAAGAGCTTAATATACTAAAATCGATGCTACTAAGGGATCGACATCAGCTCATGTTCGTGCGAGCCCTAGTCCCTATACATACAATAGCTACTAGATACGTACGCCTTGGGCTACGTATTGTAGGGATTACAAATGTACTGGAGTAGTCGGTACTTGTCTCCAAATTTCGGGTCGCGGTCAAAGATCCCGCCCCTCTCCTCCCCTCCCCGCCATCCTTTTATTACGTACGTGTTCTACTGTACAAGTAGCTCAGAGCTTCGTCCAACTACCCTACCTACCTACATATACATAACATGCCTACGTACCCAATCTGCGTGCGCAGCCCTATCTGTATACGTACCTCTATATACATCGGCCTGGTCCATATCTGTGGCTGTACTTGTTCCTTTTTTACCTTCCTAGGGGGTAGGTAGGTACATGAACTTTATATCTTATCTCCTTTTTCTTCCCTTCTTTCAACGTCCGTCTCTCCAAATATTTGAATGCCTCACTTCTTTTACTCCTCAAACCGGCGAGTGATCTTCTTACCCCGGTATATTGATCGGTTTGATACCCCAACGAGGCCACGGCTGTTCCAAAGACACCCGAGTCCGAACTCCCCCCATAAAGTGACTTGGCACAACAGACCCCGACTCCCTCTCCCCTCACCCTTAACCTTACGTACTCAATCGTCTAGCGAGAGTCTCCGCGTCTACTTCAAGTCCTCGGCGTGTTCAGGCTTATAAATTCTTTTAGCCTAGCTGTCGGGTCGCATTGCGAATGTACCACTGTCGCGCCTTTTTTTTTCGCAGAAAGACGGCCCTGATTCGACCCGACACATAGAGGTTAGGAGCTTCTAGCGGCGACGAAACAATTCGGTCTCAGGGTCGCCCTCGTCCCTGCGTCCGACTCCCTCTACATAGGCGGCCGGCATCGGGCTCCCAGTTGAGAGGATCAGATAAGCTATCCGCGACACACAGCGCCCGCCGCATCTCCGAGCATGGTTTAGCACGACGGCATTCGCATTGCATCACTAGTCGGAGACGGACTCGATGGACGAGGATCCGAAAAGCGCCACCGAACCTCATTCCGAGGAGACTTCCCGGCCTTCCCCGTCCTCCAAGGCCGGGGCCGGCAAGAAGCACGAGGCGCCCCAACTGCCCGGCGGCTCTGCTTCCGGGAGCACCGACACCGCCGCCAGCCAACAACAATCCAAGCGCCGGAGAGGGTTGGGCGTTGTCACCCCCAATGCTTGCACCGAATGTAGAAAGAAGCGTGCCAAAGTACGTTCTCTACTTAGATATATACATCTCCAACCCGTTTCTTCCCCATGCGCGCGCGCCTTTCCTCGGCGCGCTGTGAGCCGACGTATATGTTATATAGCCACTCTTCTTGTACCCACGCTGACCGCCATTCGCATTCGCCTTGCAGTGCGACGGTCAGAAGCCCTGTAGCAGGTGTAAGTCCCAGAAGGACGTGCAATGTATTTACGAAGTCCCTGTGCGCCAGTCCAAGGAGAATCTACGTCACGAGATCGAATCCCTCCGTCAACAGAAGCGTCAGAGCGATTCCGTCTTAGAAGCCCTCTGTCGACCCGAGCTCTGGGGCGAGGTGCTTAACAAGTTACAGAATAAGCAGTCGATCGAGAGCATCTCCGAATGGCTGGCTAACAATCCACCTACGCCCACCGCCGTCGCCGCAGCCGGAGCGTCGGGCCTTCTCATGGGCACCTTCGCTTCGCCGCCCGAATCTCGTCCCGGTGCCAACCTGCCGTCTTTGGCCACTTTCGGTGGTGTTCCCGCGAGCGCCGAGGGCTACGGGGGAGTCCACACCATGAGTCCCGTGACGGCTCAGCCGCTGAGCGGCATCAAGCAAGACTTTGGTACGAATAGTCCCTGGAATTTCTCGACGAGCCAGGGCCAGAGCCAAGGCCAGAGCCAGAGCCAGAGCCAGAGCCAGAGCCAGACGGTATCCACGAGGAGCGACTCCCATCCGGATCTAAGACAGTGGATGGCCGAGCCGCATACGCGCGTGGGTAGGTGGATTCAGGACCAGTCAGCAACCGAGGCGTCCGCCTTCGCCGGGGCGGACCAGATCCTTGCGCCGTTAGAAGACTGGTCTGACATGAAGCTACCTCCTAGTACGTGGACCACGGTCACCAGTGATGTCAACCTGGTGCGCCACCTGTTGGCCTTGTATTTCTGTTGGGAATATCCGACATTTGCGTCGCTCAGCAAAGAGCACTTTCTTAGGGACTTTAACGCTGGTCGTCATAGGTATTGCTCGCCGATCCTGGTCAACGCCCTTCTAGCCCTTGGCTGCCGCTTCTCGGAACAGCCAAGGACGCGTACGGACCCCAATAATCCCCATACGTCCGGCGACCATTTCTTCAAGGAGGCGCTTCGGCTCTTATCCAGGCAGACTAGTCACCACAACCTGACGACGATTCAAGCTCTGGGAATAATGTCCATTCGGGAGGCGAGTTGCGGGAGGGACTCGGAATCTTGGTATTATGCGGGCCAAAGCATCCGCCTGACGACCGAAATGGGCCTGCACCGCCTGGCCGGAGACGGTGACGCCGACGAGTTGGCTGTTCAGGCCGCGACCTTCTGGGGAGCTTTCGCGCTCGATCAGTAAGTCGACACGCGCGTCTCTCGAGCCTGTCCCTTCTGACTAATCCGATCACAGCGCGTGGTCACTGGCGACCGGGTCGTTGCCGCAGTGTTCCGCTTTCCCCCAGCTTCCGCCAAAACCCGCCATCATCGACGATATAGAGGCTTCTCTGTGGATACCGTATACTGATGACGGTATGCTAGTCTTCCCTACCTTATTGGCTGGCTCCTCGGTTCCCAAGAAAGGGGGTGTATGAAAAAGATCTAACATTTCTAGGTGCACCGCTGGCACGATCCTGCGAGCAACCATCCAATGTGCGATCGGTATATAAATGTTTCTGCGAACTGAGCGAACTTGTTCATAAATCTTTATATGTCCTACATTCTCCCGTCCAGCCTGTCACGAGTCGGGAGCTGCTCTATATTTACCACGAATACCTGAACTGGTATGATAGGATACCAGAGGTTCTGCGGCTCGGCCACAATTTCACCCCGGCTGTGCTTTTCGCCCAGTGAGTGACCTGAACCCCCCCCCCCCCCCCCCCCCCCCCGGGGGGGTTAACGAACGAGACAGACCCGCTCACATCTCCGCAGCATGTACTATCACTTCGCCATCCTCCTTCTATTCCGTCCGCTCATCAAGCTTCGCATAATCGGTTCGTACGTCCTCCCTCGCGACGTCTGCACGCAGGCCGCGGACGCCATTCAGGGGCTGTTGCGTTCCTATGCTCAGTTATATACTCTCAAGCGCACGCCGTCGTTTGTGCCCTATTTTGTACTCACATCAACAATTATGCATCTCGCTAGCGGTGGAGCCGGGAGAAGCGGGTCAACTACGTCCCCAGCAGCAGAATCTAGCTCATCCACAGTCAAGCCCGAGGGCGGAAGGGCTCGTCACGGAGATGCCGGGATGTCTTCTGGCGCCAACGAACCCGAAACGACATCCCGGTTGACCACGACCGCGTCAAAGCTCAACCCTCGAGCAGCAGAGGCTTTAAACCAGGGTATCGCTGATCTAGCGGAAATGGCGCCTTGCCACCACTTTGCGAAACAAGCGTTGAGCATCCTTCGATACCTCGCCAGGAAGTGGAACATCGCCGTCGACATCCCGCGGAGCAACCCCGCGGGTACCGATGATGACGACGATACCGTGCGTACGGCGACCAGCAGCCTGAACTTCTTCGTCCCCAACGTCGATGAGTCAGACTTCATCTGTAACTGGGGGCCCAAGCAACCCGGCAGGCCGGCTGACGCCGGTCATCACCAACCATTGCAGCAACAGCACCAGCAGCAGAATCAGGAGATGCCCCAGGAGGAGGACGTCGACAGTCGCATGGGCGGCATGGAGGCCATAGAGGACATCAAAGGCGGCCAGGCGGACCCTATGGCGTCGCAGATGATGGGGCAGGGCGTGGGCAGCGGCCCCGTGGCGCAAAACGTCAGGGGCTTCGAGAACCCCCTGTTCTGGACCTTTCCCATGCAGGGCCGGCCCATGCTGCCTGTCGGCCCGCTGCTCAGGAAGGCGGGCTTCGAGCCGCTCTGAGGCCCAGCTGCTCTCGTTGGTGGTCTGGTCCTATAGCCATCTACTCCCGATGGCGACTGGTTCCGATCGGGGGCGGTTCCTGCCGATCCTATCGCCATGACCGCATTCACGAGGCTCACGGCCATTAAGGAGCAAACAGCACTTCACCCTTGGGTGAGCGATAAGGCGGGTTATCCATCACCATCATCGCCATTGTCACCATAAGGAGGAAGTTAACATCAGTGGATCGATTCACGTGCCTAAGTTTTTATTCCAAGCATGAGCATGGATGAGCGTTGCTTGAAGCAAGAGCGATAGCGTCATCAGGGGTCCATTGTCCATGTTGCGATAAGAAGAAAGAATTCTGCTCATGTTTAATCCGGTCACAGAGGTCTGCTCCTGCTGATGATGGTGCTGCTGCTGTTAAAGGGATGAGGATCCATGTCCCAGGGGGTCGAGAGCGAGAGCGCATTCGCTTCACAGGGTGACTGCCGCCCTTCCCCTGCCATTTCCCCCGAGTGAGGAGTTCTAGGTTTGGCTTTTTTGGTTCTACTCGCGAGGAGCAAGCAGGCCCTGTTACCCTGATTGTATGTGCGTCGGGCGGTTGGAGACGAGAGAGATTAGAGATGAGACGCGCGATACCATAATGTGATACCCCATCAGAGTAGGAACGACAGGATGTAAAGGCTATGGTGTGCTGGTTTTCGTGCCTCGTGATCGCAATAGGTGAGAGTGATAAATGTGAGATGTTCCCGTATCCGCGTGCGTGTGTGCGAGGGAGCCTGTGTGAAGCAAATAATGTTAATCCATGGCAGAGGCGAGGGCAGCCAGATGCGTAAAACAAATCGGGGAAGAACCGTGCCGGCCAACCCGTGGGACGGGATAGCAGGGAAAGCGACGAGAAGGTAGAATTAACCGAGACGGGGAAGCATAGGGAAGTATAATAGTCTGGTGGAGCGGACGTCGTCGGTTCTATCTTCGGTCCCAGGTCCGAGTGTAAATAAGCAAGCCAGCAAGCAAGCAGGTGAGTGTCAAGCCCGAGATCTGCCCGTTAGAAGAGTTTTTCCAACGACGAGCGCGAAGGTCGACCGCTAATTAACAGGGGAACTGATTTTCTATTCAGAGTCGGTGGTTTGGATATTTGGTTAGGCTGGATCCGGGCGCACCTTGGGATATTGCTGGTATAACTTGCCACCTATGAGACGTTGGAAGCCAGTGCAAGGGGAGGAGAAGGCTGGATATATCGATGGGGTAGGCAAATGATACTAGTTTCCCCCCAGTATAAATAAAGGCTCGAGGTTGATAGAGAGCGGGAACAATGATCCCGCTTAGGCCGGATTCACACGCGTGCATCAAGGCGGCGGAGAGGCATCACGGTAGCCCAAGAAGAAGACCTAAGAAGAAGGGGTTGTGATAATTGAGAGAGTGTATCAGGAAAAAGAAAATATATCAGCCAACTGCCCCTGCTCACTTGCCCGGGCTGTCCCATACCGTCATAACAACCGACGTGATGAGGTACGTAGTTAGTGTAGGGCACGATACATAAATCCAAATAAGAGCCCGACCCTTCAACCAAGCAACGCGAGTTCCCCCAGCCTGCATTCCCAGTACCTTGTACAGTCTGTCGTGCTGAGCCTGGCTAGAGCGGTGACTCACTGCTCGAGGACGCCAGCGGGATGACAAATCCCCCGGGGTTTGGGAGCAGACCTTCCTTGTACCGATGTCCTCAAGGATCGTCGTAGTCCGTGGTTCGGGGTTATGCTTGGCCCCCTCTTTCAACACCTACGGGCGGTTCTTTTTGGCTGGTGTTTATATTTTTCTCTCTCTCCCTATCTCTCTGTCTCTCGCTATATATATATATACATGTGTGTGTGTCCATCGATTACGTTCCCATTTTTATTTTTATTTTTATTTTTATTATTATTACTGGGATCGGAGGAGAGAAGTCGGGTGGGTGGGTGAGTAGTCTATAGGACGGAGGGGAGGGGGGATGGCAGGGGAGGAGGGCGTTGTGGTGGGCGGTGGTGATGCGATGTCCGTGGTTGCGTGCGTGGTGTCGTGAGGTACGCGGCACGCCGGCCGACCTGGACGGAAGGTACCTCCGTCCCGTGCCTGAGGTGGTTACGTCGGGGCCTTGGTTTTAACGAGGCCGTTGGCCGAGTGGTTTGGGGTGCTGGTTCATTATAATTTACAACATCACGTATTTGGAATGATGTCGTTCCTTATTTTACTCAAGCACCTCTGTTCGAATCTTGCTGGAGCCGAATCTCAACTTTCTCTCTTCCTTCTTTTCTCCCCCTCCTTTTTTCTGGCCGCCCCCTTGACGCGTACTTATGTGAATCCAATCAGAGCGAGATCACCGCTCCCACTACTCCTTAATATCCACCTCGAGATCTCATGCGTGCTAGGGATTATTATTTTGTTTTTTGCCCACCCCGTCCATATATCCCACCTCCCTATCCCATCACATTATAACCCCTTCTCTCATGCCATAATGATCACCCACATCCGCATCTCAAGATCAAAACGTGCAGTTCGACCAAATCCAAAAGTAGAGACAGCCTTACTTACCACCAGGAGGCGATTCGTGCCAACGATTTTACGAACTTCCACGAACTGGCAGGCCAGCCATTAAATATCTGCTTTCCCTCGCTGAACTGGTTTGTCATCCATGTCATGGATAGCCCATGATGCTGATTAAAGTACGCAATGCTCGCAGAGGCCCGGTGGACTTGACGATAATAATCCATTTACAAAGCGACGAGTAATCGATTATACGGCACACATATTCATTTAAATACACGACCTACGGCAGAGTAGGGCATGACCTCGGTCTAGCCAACTGCAGGTCCCCGGCCTTTCCTACCTGATAGATAAAAGCTAGGTTATATCGTAAGCGGAAACTCACATCGCTCGGAAGAGTGCTTCTTAAAATATTCTTTCTTATGGTTTCCTTCTCTTAACCGCCGGCTATAAATTACCTTTCCACCAATTCTCTCGCTTCCGAGCCATCTCCGGCGTTTCTGAGCTGCGTTTAAACGACTACGGCATTCTGCCGCCGGATATACTCTCCAAGGGTAATCAGGAGCTAAGTTCGTGTCAAACCCTACTGAAGTCTAGGCCCATTGGCAACGCCGTGGCTTAGTTAGCGTTGCAACTAGTGGCTGCGTTGTTGGATGCGTTGTTCGAAGTCCCGGTATCGCTTTCTCTCAGTTGTAGCTGTTTTATGTGTATTTAAGGAGGCTTCATGACCTTCCTTTCTAGACAGGATCTCTTCAGAGGTCAACCTGATAATATCTTCTTCTTCAGCCATATATGCTTCAGTATGTGATGTCAGGGTCTCATAGTTCGTAGAGTGGCGACCAACACCGCCGTTGCTAGATGCTTGATCGTAGAAAAATATATCTTCCCTACAGCTAACAATAATGCCCGTAGGAATAAGATATTGAAAATATATGGTATTTCAAGATGGAATTTGGAGGGTGCCCCTTGTATCGGGCCGCGTTTAAATTCTAAATATAATTTACCAGCCCTTAATGTACAGGCCTTATATGAATAAAGCTTATAAACAACAGCATGCTAGGACGCGATGGTTTCATTTCATAATCTTCATATCTGTCTCTATCCATACCTACGTCGTGTTACAAGCAGCATCAGCGGCAGCAACAACACATCATGATACCCGACGAACAAAAAAGAAACCTACTTTTTCCCTTGTCTTTCCTGGTTTTACTTCTCTTCTCTTATGCTCTACTGATAAAACAGGTCCCAGACCCCCTTAGCTAGCTGCCTGGAGGGGCGTCTAGAGTCTCGCATATCTGTTGTTGTGTTTAGGCTCGTCATCGGCCGCCGAGTGCTGCAGTCCTGATTCCTGTCCTCCGACCACTTCCGCCCCGCAATTCCACACCCCCGTCATCGCCATCGTTGTCTTCCTCCATCACGTCGTCGGCTCCGTCCAAGTACGCTCCCCCTTCCTCGTCGTCGTCGTCCTCGCACGTGCACTAGTCGTCAGGAACCTTACTCGCGGCTGGACGAAAAGGGTGGCCGGCATCCTATCGCTTCTTGACCTCGCAAGCCCAACCCTCGATGCCCTCGCCCTTGCTGCCCGGCGTGAGGCCCTCGAGCTTGATGTCCTCCATTCCGGGCGTGTCGTCGAGCCACTGGTGGTTCGCCATGCCGCCGGCGTTGGCGCGGTTCTCCGGCAGGAGTTCGAGCATCGGCAGCAGGAAGCTGGCCACCTCGGTCGGGTGGTACTCGAGCGGGGACTCGTCCTCGGGGAAGAGCTCCGCGACGGCGTCCTCGTCCTCGCCCTTTTTCCTCGCCTCCATCTTTGCCTTCGCTATGGCCTCGGCCCGCTCCCTGGACGCCTTCTCCTTCTTCTCCTTCTCTTCCGGAGTCGGCTCTTTGGCGTCCTTGAAGTGATACTTCTCGCGCAGGACGTCGGGTAGGGCCCAGTGGCGGAGGCGGTGAATGTTCCGAAGTTCTCCCCTCTTGTTGAAAATCTCCTGGGACCATCGGCCGGTTTTCCAGAGTTCCTTGGGGAAGGGCCCGAGCAATTCGATGATTTGTGCGATGTGGTCGTCGTCCTTGCCGTATTTGGTACCAGACTGGGGGTCGAAGAGGTAGTCACCCGTAATTAGCTCAAACACCTGAGATGGGGCGCGCGGTTAGCTTTTAACTCTCCAACGACGGCCCATAAAACCTATCGGTGAGAGACGAGGCAAGGAATGGCAGAGCGGTATCATATCGCCCCAGTGCAACCCTAGAAGAGAGCTTACCATTGCAGCCATACTCCAAACATCGGTACTCGCACCCCATTTTGCACCCAAGATGACCTCCGGCGACCTGTATTGTCGAGTCTGGATGTCGTTCGTGAAGTGGTGTGATACCCAGCAAGCATTGCCGAGATCGGCAATCTTGACATTGATGATCGTACCCTTCCGCTTCCTCTTCTTGTCGCTAGATGTTGGGGTGCTAGATGCCGACTTATCTAGCGAAATACCAGACACTTCTTTCGTTATCAGATCCCTACGGTTCCGCCCCTGTTAGTAACTGTGGCATGCCAAGACCGGACAGCGACATGGTGGAAGGGCACCTACGCTGATTTTTCCCGCTGGCCTTGTCTTTGGCTCGGAGAATTCGAAGGTGTTTCTATTGAAGTCGTTAGTGAATCCGACCGCAATTTGTGAGCCGCGACCGATGACGGTGGGTCCTCAAGTCGGCCCGTGGCGGTGAAGAATAGGGGAGGGGGAAAGGGGAAGGGGAAGGCCAAGGACGGATCACACGTATGTATTCACCCGTGGCGATGGGGAAAAGACAGGCGGCACCTACTATCATTTAATATAGCGTTGAGGCTCTTATGTGACTGGGAGGGTGGGAAGAGGCCGTCTTGGCCAAACGACGCATTGAGGGGCGAGGGTAGCGGTTGGCTTCCGGTGATGAGGGTCCGTCGTCTCCGGCGTCCGTTCCTGTGGTTCTCCTTCTCCGAGTTCTCGATCTTTACGACCTTCTTGACCACCTGTTCGACGTCGCCAATCTCTATCAAGACGTTCTCGGGCTTTAGGTCGGTGTGGATAATGCCGCACTCCCGATGCAGATAGTCGAGGCCCATCAAGACCTGCTTCGTGATCTGCATAACAAGGTCGCGAGGTATCCCCCTATGCTGCCACTTCTTGATCAGGCCTAGTAGATTCTCTCCCAACACTTCAAATACCATGCAGACATGCACTCCGTTCGGTCCCTTGTGTTCGAAAGAGTCGAGCAGACTGACGACGTATTTTCGGCCGGGGTGATTCGGGTTCGCCTGAACGATCTTCTGCAGCAACTTGATCTCGTCGATGGCCGTCTCGGTATAGTGGCTCGCAGATCGCACGACCTTCAAGGCGACGTGCCTACCGTTCTCGTTGTCCCGCGATAACCAGACGGTGGAGAAGTGCCCCCAGCCAAGCTTGCGCACAACCGTGTATTTCCCATCCTTGAACTTCTCGCCGATTTGTACCGGATGATATCCACCCTTGCAATAATCTTCAGAATCTTCCTCGTCTGCGGTGTTGTCGGCGGCGTCGTCGGGGCCGGAGGACGACGTCGGCGAATGCTGATGCATATTGGCCGACAGATGCGGCGGCCTGTGGTAAGACTAATGTAAGCGGATCTGCGCCAATAGAGATTGTATTTGAATTGCGACAGCGTATCCGAGAAAGCAAATGGTGATTAAGTTCGCAGTCAAAAGCAGTACGATATCGAGCCAGCCTGAGCGAGCTGGCCTAACCAAGCAACCCCACACCAAACAATCAATGAAGCAAGCGGGCAAGCCAGAGACAGGAGACGGGGAGAAAGGCAGTAAGACAGTAGGCGCTTGCAGGCATAGCATGCAGCCCTGGTCGGCGGTTGAAAGACGGGGATCGACCCAACGAGCACGAGTAGACAGGGCTCAGACTCGGTACTCAGGCTCGAAGGGGGACAGACACATCCGTCACGTCGCCCAGCCGCCCAGCCGCCCGCCGCCCGCCGCCCGCCAGCCTAAACAACTTGGGTATGGGTGTGGGGAAAGGAAGGGATCACGGAAAAGTCAGGGTTTAGTAACACCTTTTCTTCGTCATAGAGGCCATATTGGCAGGTACGTGGGTCGTATAGGGCAAGGGAGAAAGAGTTCAAAATGGTATAGCAGAGGATGCCAGTCGAAGGGAAGAAATGCCGACAGGAAATAATAGAAAACTCAAATGGTATATTCAGAGAATCAACACTTGCTCGCACACAAAAGTTGTGGTGGGCAAGTGAGCGATAATCATGGGAGGCCCAAAAGGTAAAAGCGCGGCTGGCTCAGGGCCAAATTAAAGCGGCGCTGAGGCGACGATCCCCCCCTCCTTTTCTTTGGGCTGGTCTGGGGCTGTTCTTGTTATCGCACGGGTTATCGCGGAATACGTATTTCGCCTGCACAGTGGGAAAATGGAAATAGGTGTGAATAGTAGAATATCCTGAGAGGGATGGGGGATGGGAGTGAGAGCGGTGGGCGGGCGCTAAAGGAATCATCCATTCACTTCAAGAAAGCAATTAATAAGAGGAGACGTTGTTCCGAGAGTTTGCAGAGTCTTGGCTCCCTCTTCCGTTCTTTCGGGAGGAGGCTGCTGCTCTTGTTCTTCTTGTTTCTTCTTCCTCTTCTTCTCCGCGCTGGCACCCCTCTTTCTCCTATCGTCAAACCCGGTGTATGTTCCGGGGGGCTGGCTGATGATGATTATGTGGGTATGTATTGCCGCCGCTGCTGCTCAGCCCCGCCAAAGATGATACCATGTAAACAATGGCAATGCCACCATGGCGGGACCCGCAGCTGGCTCTACGGCATTGGCATAGCAGTATGGAACAAAATGCGATCCGACGGGAGAAAGAGGGTTTGTCGCTTGACGCGCCGGCTGCTGATTGGATCTGCTCCGCCTGTTTCTCTCACTCTTTCTCTCTCGCTCTCACATTTCTCCACTTGGACTTAAGCCTTGCTTGCTCTTTGAGAGATGATGGTTGATGCTGGGTTGCTTGCTGGTTGCTTGGCTTGGCTTTTAAGTGGTTGCTTCGTCGCGAACACTCACTCCCATGACGGGCTAGGAGGAGCGCTATCGGCAAGGCGTATTCGCGCGTGGGTGGATATTGAAAAGAAGGAGTGCATCATATTGGAAGAGGACAAGACACGAACAATATATAAGAGACCGAGAGAACAAGAGAGAAGGGAGTGAGAGAAAAGGAAAGCGAACCGGGTGGGGGGCGGGGGGGAATAGAATTTGGACTTACACCGGGCCGGGACCTTCAGTTGTGATGATGGGTTTTAAACCTTCCTTCTTGCGCTTCTTATTCAACGTTGACAGGGCGGATGACGATGTCGTTGTTGAGTTTGTGCCATTTCCGTTGGCGCCGGCCATCATGGGCGGGACAGTTGATGATTGAGATGGCAGGCGTGGATGTTGTTGTAATTGAGGTCTCGTCAGCGGTCGCGACTTCAGTGGTGGCTCTTCCGGTTGCGACTGTTGCGCCTGTTGTGCCTGTTGCGCATGGGCGGTGGCGGCCGTCGATGATGGCTGCTCATTTGCGCCATTCATTTTCGTATCGTGTCGTTTATCGGGTCGCAAAACTTCCGCAATTGGGGGTTTGCAGTCGGGACGCAGAGCAGAACTCTAAAGGTTCAGATAAGCGATGCGACGGGTTTGAGCCTTCTTTTTCGTACCTTTTTAAGATTTTGACGGCAAGTGGACAGGAACGTGTTCGTTCGGTCGGGGAAATACGTATGAGTTGCTCAACAAAGTCAGGTCCCGATGCGTTAAATGCGACTGGCTGATTTACTGGCAGCAAAACACACCCTCGGTCGGTCGGCGCTCTAGTAGTAGTAATCACTGCAGATGATGGATTTCTTTTACGCGAAGGATGAGGAGAATTCTAGATAGAGATGCCGTACTCTCTCTAATTATAACATGTCAATAAACAATAGGACCACGAAGACGACGACGGGACGATGGGAGAGAAAGAAGAAGTACCAAGGTCAGGTTGTCGGAGAATGAGATGGCGTGCAGTTACTTCCCCTGCCCCTCTTTCTTGAAGCCCAAGGATATTGTTCCTGCTAAGGCGATTCCCAGATCGGGGCTGCATTGGTACGATGAGAACGTCATGGGCCCAGGCCAGTTGAGGGCGGGATGGGGATAGCGCCGATAGGTAACAACATTGAACCTCTGATAGACCCGTTTTAGCTCCAGTATGGATTAGAGTACAGTACAGTGTGTCCCCCAGGTTTTGTTGTATGTGGGCCCCGGTATTTGCAGAGCTTGTGGGATGATGACGATGGCATTTTGTCTTTAGTATCTGTCTACCAAACTTTAGTTTGATTTTACCTAAAGGATAGGTAAGAAGATACATAACTTGTCCAAAACCAAATCTGGATAAGCTACACAACCCGTCCTACAATAACACGAAGTGCTATTAGGACTTTATTACAAGTACCTAAGATTAATTAAGATGTGGCTGGTGTGATACCTTGAAGATTCAGCCACTTGCTCAGCCACTCGCTCATTCAGTCACTCATCCACTGTATTGTACCCGTCCACAAGGCCATTTAATACCAGTTCAGTGTGTAGAAGGGTTTTAACTAGTTGCGTGGACTAAAGACAAGAGCATATTAAGAACAATGCATTATGCGGAGGCGCGCGCGGAACGCGACGTGCATATATTTCCTACTTTGTAATATAAGTACCGACCTGTTAGTTGCGGCTTGCAGGACTTACCTAAATCGGTAATTTGATGGATATGAGCGCCGCCATCTCTGATAGGTTAAATCAAATTACCGACGTTCGCATTGGCGGATATTCCTTCGCAGTGTCAAGCTTGTATGCCATCAGTCACTTTGTTGACTGCATTACGAACCTAAGTAATATCTATATCTATAATTCTCGAGCATCTGGGAGGCCTTGGACAGTGTACGCGGCTGCTAGCATTGTTCTTCTCCCATGCTCCATTCCTCATCCGAAACAAGATGGCTGGGTAGCCGGGTTGCTGCTTCGAGAAACCGGACAGAGGACTCGGCTGCAGCGTCACGAAATAGGTATGACCTGACGAACAAGTTTCGTTACACAGACATGCCATCGCAAGGAGCCGTTACACCGTACTTAGACGCATGTCTCTGCCTTCACCTGAAACTCCCCAGATCTGCGTCGTTCGCGAACACGAACTGTATGTTTGCAAGCACATAAAATGTCCGGTATGAAAGCATCGTTAACAGATGCCACCTAGACAGCTAGACTACCGAGGTTTTCTGGCATCTGCAACCCCCTCGTGAACCACCCGATCTGACCTCATCTGATCTTCGGGACGGGTTCGCTCGGTCCCCGCTTAGTCTAATCGGGCAATCCGAGAAGATCGTCCCTGCTTGCCTTATTAACCAGAAGCGACCCTGACGAGCCGATCTATTTTCGGGGTCGACGCGCGCGCCGGGATCGCTACCTTACCGTTGCTGTTCCGAACTAGCTTTATTGTGCCGACGATTGTTTCGTCGATTGCGACCCCAGATATCCAGTACAATGTTAAGGAGGCCATGTGTATGGGCGGCCGGGATGAGATTGAGTGTCCGCACAAACGGTTCATACTACGCGTCCAGGCAGATACCACACCACCATCGTTTCCAAGCTCCCCGGTCCAGGTGAGCGGTGTTATGTTACAGGTGCCGAGGAAATTCAGGGTCCCATCCATTGTTGTCACAAGCTCTAGGTTCGTGATCTACCATCCGCTCACGAGGAGATCTCTAGCGCATATGTTAGGTAATCAACTGAATAAGGGCCGCAGATTATCTTGAATGCGCCTCTTCTGGCGCAGCGAAATCTCGCGGGCCGTTTCGTGCAAACTTATGATATCTGACGATGCATCCCCACGACTCGGGAGGCAGGATTGCGTCATTCGGCCCCACTATAGTCTAGTGTGATGCGTCCCCCGTTGCGCCCCACTTCAGACACACTCTGTTTGAACATATTGTCGTGCGGTCGGATGAACATTTCATGTGCTCGGGCTAGGACGAATGAAGCTTTATTTATATGTCATTTGAATTAATTGATAATGTAAGGCTTTCGAGATCGACACTCTCGGACTTACTAAGCAACGAACTGACCATCAGTGGGAGAAAACCCTGTCCTTCTGATACCTGTAAGTTAGCCGGGGACAAGCACTTGAAGGGCAGGTCAACAACGTAGCAAGTGAACTTACATGGATTTAGCGGATCGATGAAGGGAACTAGTCAGCTTGATATTGCTTGATATTGCTTGAGAGCTGAAAGAAGAGTCGCTCTCTGAGGTGCTTCCTCGACTACGGGGGGAGTGTCACAGCTAAGATTCCGGAATCTCAAACCCTTCTCCGGCCACGGGCTAAAGGCCCGATTTTGTTTAAGGTAAGTCACGTTAACGATAGGTTGAATACCTGTTAGATTCCAAGAGAAGTAACCATCCCTGAGGGTCGGGGACTACACAGTTATACATATACACACAGATAATGTGGGTCGACTTACCCCTATTCTAACCCCTATGTCATAACGCGAAGTAGGGCGTAGGCTAAGTCCTTGAATAGTCAGGGCTCACATATTTACACGATTATCGCACCAGGCTATGCGGAAATTACCAGGAAGCAGATCCTCGCTTGAACGGCGCGACATGATCTAATGATCCTAGCTATATACCTGGACTGTCCCCGCAACATGCAGTAGACGGGATGCTCGGGATTCAAGCTTACCCTTTCCATGGCTGGGGTATATGGCTTTGCGATTTCTTGATTACGTAGAATCTAGACGCAGGACTTGATGGTGAATGTCATATCTGGCATCTCAATAAAACCATACGGAAGCCCCTCGACCAGTAGAATGAAGGCGTGCTTACGTTGCCATGGAGGGGCTAATGTTCCCAATACAGTTCTTCAAGAGGCAGTGATCCCTGGTACGAGCCCACATTGACAGTGCACCATAATTCATATAGGTGTTGAATCCGCCAATCCGCCGGAGTATCAGGACCAGTTCTTTGCCAGACTACCCCTGATCAGCGTCCCCTCGTCCGGCAACCCTTCGACTAAAGTGGGACATGCTCAAAATGACGATGTTGAGCGATCTGCACCAAAAGTATGGCTTTAATTCATTTTCACTCCAGTCCCAGAATTGCTACGCAATTCCAGATCCAACGTCCTCTTTCGTCTTGCAAGCCTCGCCAACATCCTTCCGCAGCGGTCCGAAACGGCCCCAGGGGATGACTTCACATGGATGGTTAGCGACATATGCATTAGAAGGTAATGGAAGTGTGTGAATTACTCCAGGCATTGTTATCCCTTTCGGCGACGTCTGGTGACAAGCCGGCAATGAGTTCAGTATATGCTCCGTAGATGGGCCGGCGCAGCACGAAGCCCCAAACTTTCCAGAGGGCATTCGAAGCACGCCGCCGTAGGTCTGTCTTCAGGTTTTCTGGATCTAGAGACTGTAGAGCCTTTAGTGGGACTTCAGCCGGACATCACACCAAGGTAATGGATTGGCACGGTGAAAGGACAGCACTTACGACGCTGACGATACTTTGGCTCCCGTATCGGCGGGCCATCTCTGCGCTGTACAGGATGCTTGCCCGCCTTGCTCACGGCGTACTTCTGCATTGCATTTCTCTCTGTCTTGTAGTCCAGACTGTTCATGTCAACCCCCCCTTTAGGAGCGAACCCTTTAACCATGGAGCTGGGCAACCAGACCACACGAACATCGCCTGACGCTGACTTGTGTGCCGTGGATATTAGGAGATGGGTTAATAGCTTCGTGAACAAGAACGGAACAACGGCGTTGGTGCCAAGATGAAGTTCGTATCCCTGAGCTGTCTTGAGCCCTTTAGCAGGTATCATCACACTCGCATTATTCCAAAGCACGTGCAGCTTCTGCTCCTTCGACAAAAATTCTTCCGTGGATGACTTTATGGTCGATAGGTCGTCCAGGTCGAGGTGTAGATACTGTAACTCGCCACGAGAGTCTGGATATCTGTATCTGATCTCATTCATGACACCCGAGGCTTTCTCTGAGGAGCGAGCTGCTAACCATACCTTGGCATTGGCGCCGAACAGAATTGTTGCCAGCTCCTTCCCCAAGCCTGAAGTTGCGCCAGTGATAAGAAAGACCTGAACACGAATTTCGAGGCAATTCCGTGTCTCATCTAAGCCAAATCCATACAGTCTGCTCGCCAGCTTACCTTTCCGCTTTGATCAGGAAGATTCTTTTCGGTCATCTTGGCCGGTGGAGGAAAGGCTTAGCTATATGTTGACCCATGCCTACAAGTGTCTTTCGAATCGCAGTTTGCAATACGTCTCTAGATGGTGCGTTGGCGGTGAGTACTACCAGCAAGAGTGTTCCGACGAGGTAAAGATAAGGGATATACATGTGAACTGCTCGTCTCGAACCTATCCTGGCTCACGATTTGGACATGTCACGGACCCGAGGATGATGCCACAAAGGATTCGCAAGGCTTTAGGTACAAAAAGACCGGCAAGGTTCGAAATATCGGAACCGGACGAATGAGAGAGTACAGAAGGTACTAGAAAGGATGAGGAAAGCAGTCGCTCAATACCGACAAATGAACATTGCCGATGTTACCTGCTCTGGATACGGTAAGATGGGATTCCCGACTCCGAATCTTGGAGGTCGTCAATTTCTTCATTGGGCAATGCACCACTCCGTGCCTCAACACCCGACCCTGAGGCTGAGAAAGGTGGAAACTGCACCTCGGAAACCATCGCCCACTGCCAGTCGGCCGAACTCAGCTGAGACCTCGTAGGTATACATGCGGGTGCGCAGCGCATCGATAGCATCGGTTGTTCGAGTTGACGTTGTCAGCATAGACATAAGATCGCACTCCGGTATTGCTTACGAAGGAGTACTAGCAAGACTTCAAATGATCGCACCTCGCGTCTTCCCCTCAGAGTGCTCAAATATCCTGCATATGGCCTAGTCCAAGGCTTGGGCCCTGACCCTACCCTTTCGCTTCTCTGTGAACCTACACTTGAGGATCCTCTAATCAGGCTTTGAATATGCCGCCTGTCATTCCGGCTAGTACCGAGTTACAAGTAACAAAGCTGCAGCGCGCTGTTGTGCAAGATGGGACTGGCGTCCCTGTTCTCTCTCGTGATGTGGCCATCCCTTCACTCAGCGCAGACGACATCCTCGTCAAGGCCGCGGCTGTAGCACTCAACCATTCGGATTAGAAAATGGGACAGAACTTTGCTACTCCAGGAGCGCTCATTGGTATGGACTTTGCCGGTGAAGTTTACCATATGGACCCAGAAGCAGCCGAGCTTAGGCCCGACCTGAAGATTGGGGACATGGTATGCGATGTTATTCATGGCTCGAACCCTGCAGGGCCCGACAACGGCGCATTCGCCGAGTTTCTTAGAACGCCCGCGGGACTCGTCATGAAGAACCACCTGGAGTGAGGGTCGAAGATGCAGCATCTTTGGGCGTCGCTGTGGCGACCGCTTGTCTCATATGGGAATCTCTAGGCCTCACAGCTACGCCGGACACGCCGACTCTCAAGTAGCTTCCCGTCCTCGTCTACGGTGGTAGTACTTCAACTGGGACAATGGCCCTTCAGCTCCTCAAGTTGTGAGCACTTTCCGTCCCTGACTCTATCGTCATGACATAACCATCTTTGACGAGAGACTAATCACAGATGCAGATCGGGATTGACGCCCATTGCGATGTGCTCACCGAAAAACGTCAACCTCGCTAAGTCCTACGGAGCTGAAGCAGTCTTCGACTATGCTTCGCAGGACGCTTCCGGTACCATCCGCAAGCATTCGGGAGGCCGACTCCGCCACGCGTTGGATTGCATAACGGACAAAGAGTCGGTGGAATGCTGTTACCAGGCCATTGGTCGCACTGGCGGCAGCTACGTGGCTCTGGAACTTGTGGAGGACGAGCTGCGGACGCGCGGAGCGGTGAAATACGACTTCGTAATGGCACTCGACGCGTTTGGGAGAGACGTAGAGCTCCATAGCAGGTACGAAAGAGATCCGAGCCCTGCGCGGTATCATGCCGCTGTCAAATGGTTCGCGATGTGTCAGGAGCTGTTGCGTTGTGGGAAGCTTAAGACTCATCCGGTCCAATGTGATTAACGGTGGATTTGACGGTATCCTGGAGGGCTTGCAACTACTGAAGAAGGGGGCTTTGTCGGGCAGAAAGCTGGTAGTTCGCCTGTCTTAGACCATTGAGGGCAGTGTAACGGCCTCGCTGCCAAAATTGTAGCTAGCTTATGGCGTCATTTCTTGATCGCACATCCCATCTTGAACTGTGTTGAACCTCATGAAACGAAGATCGGGCCAAGAGGAAATTGGCACAAGCCCTCGGCCATTCTTTTGAAAAGCTCCCCAAAGTACAAAAGATGGGTGTACAGCTAGAGCTGTTCGAGACCCCAGATTCGTACCACTGCTTTCTGCAAGAGGAATATCTAGTCAATATCGAGATAGCTTCAGGGATGAAGCAAATCTATGGACAGTATTGGTCGTTGGTCTCCAATTGGCACAGATTATACATGTCGCTTCATCAGGGAGTCACATAAAGACAGCTGATCTCCAAGTTGGCGACCTGACCCAATCCATATGTAACATGTCTTCGAGCTGGACTTTTCCATTCGGTGTCCCCATCTTGACCATAGCCGCGAAGTACTCAACATCCCAGAGCCATTGGCATTGTCAGAGCTCTTCTCAACGTTTTTCTCCGCCGTCTTCGCCTCTGCGAGTCCAAACTCCGTTTCGAGTGCCGTTCTGAGCGGGATTTCTTTTTCGATAAACACCAGCAAGAATGCCAATCCAGCAAAGGCAATACCCACTAGGAATACCAACCGCAGTGCCTCTCTATAAACGGCAATCACCTCACCACTCAGCGATCCATCGAACGAACTAACGAAGTTTGCCGACGCGTACTGATAGGCACCACCTTCCGCAAGCCTTTCTTGGACGTCTTGGTCGGATATCCTGTATAAGAGTCTCTCGACCTGGTTGTTGAAGATGGTGGCCGGGATAGCAACACCCCATACTTGGCCATGCGTTCGGATGAAACACCAGGCCGCCGTGGCGGCTGCCTCGTCGGCCTCTTCAATCGGGGCCTGGAAGGAGGACAAGAGAACATGGAGTATCATGCCAGCCCCCAGAGCAGCGACGCACTGGAAGAGGACCCACGCGGCGGTCGACGAGCCTTCGCGCAACAGCGAGAACAGACCCATACTGATCATCGATAGCGCAAAGCTGGAGAAGTGGATAGGCTTATACTTGCCCCATCGAGAGAGCGCGATCGTGGAGAGTGCGGTGCCGGGGATACTGACGAGTGACTGTGTGAGTAGTGCGACACCGGTATAAGAGGGAGAGAACAAGTGCACGGACTGGAAGTACACTGGGAGAAAATAGATTATCCAGTAAATGAGGGCCGACTTGATAAGTGTATTGATGCCACCACGGCCGAGGTACGGCTCGCGAAGAGGCGCGGAGGCATCACCGGCTCGGCTGAAAAGCCCCATACGTGCGACATAGCGAAGTCTCTAAAAGATTCTCACCAGCGTTCAGTGCTAAATCTATCAAGGCTAAAGAGTTCTACTCTCCAAAAGCACATTGACCTTTTCATAGACGGAGTGCGTACCTATGGCGGTCAGAACGGCGGTGTGAACTGAAAACAGTCAGTGTGCATTCGGACCCCCAAGCCGTGCTTGAGCTGACTATGCACCACAGTGGACCGACTGGCTAGCCCTGGACATTGCTGCCGACTTGGCTTACAACCGTCAGTTGCCCCAAGTGAAGCGTAGTAGGTTGTCTGGGGACCAGTTGTTCGGTTACCTTCTGACAGTCGTGATAGTGAAATTATCAGACCTGCTCAACTCCATCGACGGAGTCAACTTCTTTGGGATCATGAACCAGATTATGAAAAAGTTCCCCCTCTTGACACCGCTCATGTTCCTGGTCATCCCAGTCTCGGTCATACGCAGCCTGCCCCTGGTTCTGTCGCTGAACAGCAAGGAAGTGCAAGCTCGTATCGAGCGTCGTGGCAAGACCGAGCACCTGGACTACTTTGAGCAGCTCTGTCTGAAAGATGGCGTTGTTCCAACGGGCAAGAAGCGCAGGGCTCATCTGGGGCAAGTTGCGGGTCAGCTCATGCTGGCTGGTTTCGACCCCATCGCCAACCAGTTCTACTCGACCGTCTACTTCCTCACACAGGAGCCTCAGGTTTTCTCACTCCTGAAGAAGGAGGTCAGAGACACGATCAAGAACTACAACGATATCAATCCCCACGAGTTGGCTCCTTTTGAAATTTCTTCACACCTGCCTCCAGGAAACACTGCGCCTACACACCAATTCCTCGTTTGGCATGCCGCGCATCAGCCCCGGCCCAAAGGTAGAGGGGGCTTACATACCAAAAGGAGTATTTATACACCCTCAAGTCTTCAACCAACTTTATCCTGTTTTGATCCGAGCTTGTATTCCTCTTCTGTGCTGAACCCAAATTAGGTAGTCTGCCAAATAGCGAATTTTGCAGCTGCCACTCGCCTCGCTACTTCAAGGACCCACGCAGCTACCAACCGCAGCGCTGGCTAACCTCCACCCATACTCACTATGACGAGGCGTTTCGACACCACCACCTCAAGGGTCTTTGGCCGTTCAGCCAGGGTCCCCGCATGTGTCTCAGCAGGGAGTCGGCCTGGGTTCTGACAAAGCTGTCCATAGCCAAGGTTGTCTGGAGCTTTGGCTTGGAGATGGCTCCCGGGCAGGATTTCGACTGGGAGAGAGACATGAAGCATTACAGTATGTGGCAGAAGCCAGAACTATTTGTCAAGTTCATTCCCGTCTAGGGAGAAAAGCGGAGGGTCGTATTGGACTTCTAAGGATTCTTATTAAAGGAAAAGCAACCCCGCCCTCTGTGAACTGCTTGGTAGTGGATGAAGACCGGGCTGTATCCTTGGTTCTTTAGTTGGTAGGTTACGGTGGTCAGCCTGTTCAAATTGCATGCTTCCGTATTCATTAACTTGTTGATATAACCGACATGGCCCTCCGGCAGCGGCTGAGTCACTTTTAAAGCCCCTGGGGACCTCTTTCAGCTGCAATTTGACCTCTGCAACACAATTTATAAGATGTTGAGCTACGAGTCAAAACACATGGAGCCAGTGAGTGTTGATAGAAATCGCCAGACCCCCACTCCGGCTCTGACTAAGCTGCTCATCGATGGCTCTGTAACTCCGCTATCAAAGGGTCTTCGTCCCGTAATGACCGCCAACGATTTGTCGCATCGAGAAGCTCGTAGCAACCCTTTAGCAAGAACTCCCACTTGGCCATGAATCCAGGTGTCATCTCCCACCCTTCTACGGACCACGGATCGCTCCAAATTAACAATCCATTCGGCTCAGACCCCACCATCTCTCCGCATACCCCACCGCAGAGATCAATGTAGAGCTCGTCGATGTCGAAAGAGCCGGCTGCCAAGATCATGTTGTCTCGCAAGGTCGGATCAGGGACGAGATCGATTACAGGATCGTGTGGTGTACACAGCTGAGGGTCTGTTGGTTGTAGCGTATGTTGAGCCTCGGGCGCCGCAGGAAACAACGGCATCCTCTGCCAATGCCATTCGCACTCATCCGACATGAAGCCATCCATAGACAATATGAGCATGTTAGTCCGAATGCCCCGGAGCAGGTTGAATTGAATAAGTGGTATGAGATGGTCTCTGGAGAGCGGGAAGCTCGAGGCGGCTACGCTAACCACCTTGTTGCCCCAAAGATAGCAGACCGGGCCCGTTGACAGAAAGACGGTGCGTTCCGTCGTGGAACTGCTAGCAGTGATTACATGGAACGCATCCCCGCTTCCTTGCCCATGGTAAACGAGTTTGGCATTCCCTGGCTGGCCGATGGCGCTCGCAATCAACGATTTTTGGGCATTCCTGGTTTTCCGTCGCCCTAGCCTCACCTCAGCGAGTGTGTAGCATTGGGTTGTCGGGAGCAGGACTTACGGTGCGCTCGCACATTCAAGCGGGTTTGGATCCTACGTCTTTCTTTGGCGTCCTTGAGCCCAGTCCAATCATCTTCGGGACACTCGGCCTGGGATCGGCATTAGTTGACGCATACGGACGCGTGATACCGTACTTACACAGACGAAGAGTGGCATGTTGTCGGGTTGATGATGGAGGTCAAGTCGGAGTCGAATGTGCCGCGCAAGACTCAGCTGTCATGCAGCCAGCTTACATCGAGTGAAACGTGGCTGAGGACTTGGTGTGGTACAGTACAGTAACAAACGTCGGCGCCACCTGAATGGCCGCCTTTGATGCAGATTTGCCATGCAATGTGCTTACAGCGTGCAACCGGGTGTGGTCTTGGCAACACCTTGCATGGCCCCCAAGCTGACCCCGAACCCCAATGTTGCAAATTTCCACGTAAAGCGACTGCTCCTAGCTCTGGAGACCCCATGTCTGCAGGGCCAGCGACTGAACCAAACAGACTTCGGAAGACCGAGCAGCTTAGTCGTCGACAGAACATCGGATTTCTCGCCTCAAACAGTGTGAGACAGACAGACCTGCAGTTTGATAGGTGAGCTCAAAAGGGGGGCATGACGAGGCTAGCATTAATAGACTAACGAGCATTGAAAGTCGTTGTGTCTCGATCTACAATCTTCTCTAACAGTTACCTTATGCTACAGCTAAGACCCGATACTTGCGTTATCGAGGAGTCTGTGTGCCATTTGTTCCTCCCAACTTCATACATGCAGAATGCTTACATCAATAGTATGGCTCCCACCAGATGGCAACGACGTCATGGCGGTCAGCGTGCCGAGGCCGTAGGGCCTGCCTGCCTTTGTCCTTAGATACCGAATGGAAGCAGGCCAGGGACCGTGACCTCTTTATTTAAATGCCTCCACCACCGCTCGATGTGAAGGTCAATCATAAATGGCACTGCATTTGATACGTACAGCGATAGTCACCATAACAGCCCGTTTTTCCGTCGCATTGGAGCCAGTATGCCATTAATTTCTCCAAGGTACTTCCTGGAGTACTTCCGATCCCAACTGTTAACCACTCTTCCCCGCCAATTCAACAGCTTCACCGGCCAAACTGTTATCGTCACTGGCTCCAATACTGGCTTAGGACTGGAAGCAGCGTGACACATCGTTCATCTTGACGCTTCGAAGGTCATTCTGGCTGTGAGAGATCCGTTGAAGGGTGATTCCGCCAAGAGATCGATTGAAGAGAGCACGGGACGGCTTGATATTGTCGAAGTCTGGCCCCTTGACCTCTCCAGCTACCAGTCTGTGAAAAGCTTCACCAAGCGAGCTACTGGCCTCGACCGGCTAGATGTGGTCGTGGAGAATGCTGGAAAATTGACTCATGACTTCTCCATGGCCGAGGGCAACGAGTCGACCATCACAGTTAATGTCGTCAGCACAATGTTGTTAGCTTTGCTGCTCCTCCCAAAGCTACGCGAAACCTCGCAGCGACTCGACAAGACTGTGGTACTCACCTTCACGGGATCTTTTGTCCACTGGTTGACTAACTTGCCTGAACGCAAAGAAGAAAGGATCCTGGAGGCGTGCGCTATTAAGGAGAAAGCGCGGATGCGCGACAGGTACCCACCAAAACAACCCTGCCTCATTCTATGTGCTAAGCTTAGCGATCCAGATACAATATCTCGAAGCTGCTTGAACTGTTGGCGGTTCAGGAGTTAGCCAACAAGCTGTCTGTATCAACACAGCCTGGAAAGATCATCTGCTCCGTCTTAAATCCAGGCACAGTCGTAACTGAGATTGACCGAGAAGGCCATGGGATCCGAAGTGCTCTGTTCCAGGTCTTCTTGAAGCTAGTTGGTAGGAATGCGGAAGAAGCTAGCCGCACCCTCGTGCATGCTGCCCAGGGTCTCGAGGAGACTCATGGTCAGTATCTGGACGATTGCAAGGTGGGCTCGTAAGCTTCCAGATTCCATAGCATACTGAGTTCCCGGCTGACAGGACTAGAACTTCAATTTTTGTGCGGAGTGAAGAAGGCCTCGAACTGCAGAAGCGATTCTGGACTGAACTCATTGAGAAGCTCGAAGCTATTCAGCCTGGGATCGCTGGAAATGTGTGACACGGACGAGATACATCACTAACGCACTGGTAGAAGGTGAGAGGCCCAGAGGTAACGTCTGAAACAAAAGCAGCATCTTACCAAGATGACGAAATACCCATTCATCTCATGATCCCAATAGTCGCCTTGGGTGATAGTTCTCGGCTTTCTTCAGCCTAGCAACATGTGTATCTAGCCCCCTATCTCCTTGTTCGAACGCCTTGAAATTTGTGTACATATCCCACAGTGTGACACAGCAAGTCCAGTGAAAGGTCTCGGCGCTTGCGATTTTTCTAATGATTAACTCGTGAGCATCGCTTCTTTACAGAAGAATCAGTCTGTCCCCCATATTTTCCAGCTCTGGCAATACTTGGTGGCTGGTTAATCTACCTGCACCTACCCATCAAGGCACTTATCCAGTAGTCTCAATGATTAACTCAGTTCCTTGGTCGATATACAAGACTGAACTCACACATGTACGTGTATAATACACTTATTCGCTCCATGTTTCCCAATGTTGCTTGCTCTTGTCATCTGCCTAGGGAGCATTTACCCACTCGAGCACGTTCTGCAGCGATTCAGGCTGTGCTCCGTTTTGTGCTATAAGATAGGATCCAAATTCCTTCTTAGGTTACGGCAGAACACAGTAGGGCCTGCCCCTATTCCTTCAATCTGTTGCAGTCCACTGATTTCGACAAAGGAAACGTTCCTTCTTACCTTGTTCATCTCTGGAGATTTACCATTACTAGAGTGTTCGTAAAAGGTGGTTCTACCTCTTATCGGCTTCAGTAAATGGAGCGGGAAATAGCAGTGCTGGGTGTCGGTTTTCTGAGCCGAACACCATGCTCGGAGCGTCTACAGTTTGCTTGTTCACGGAAAGAGGGCTTATCTCTGCCACAAGCGCGTTCCCGTCGCATGCAGCCCTGGCGACAGCATCTTCTCGCTCCTTACCATTGGTTGTCGTTGATAGTGACAAATGTCCTAAACATTAGCAGCGGGTACGGTCAAACCATCAGGTTTCTGATATGCGTTTAATGCGACAGTTTCCATATGGGAACGGCTTTTATACTTGTGACCTATTCATTGACGATCGCACAGTTTAGCACTAATTGAATCCTCAGGCAACTGGCAGTCTACTGTCTTGGTAGGAGAATCCTAATTCCATTTTCCGAATAGTGAATTCTACCTTATCAGCAGGGAAATTTCCTTACACAGGAATTTCAACGAATCTTTCATCTTCAAACCGGCCCAGATAACCATGGGACAAGGGACAGCCCAGGAATTCCTTGACCAACAATATTGAAACCGGAAAGCCCGAGCTGTATCTCGGCGAGACTCAACCACCGAGTTCAGGGGGAGAATAGGGGCAAGGTCTCTTTGGCTGATAGAGGGCCACCCTTGTATGATAGCTAGGGCTTAAAAGGTCATCACCAGAGCGTGATCGCGAGGATAAGAGCACTTTATGCGAGAAGAGGGAGTCAGCCAATCCGAGTAGTATTTCGAACAACTAGAGGCCTCCCCAAGGAGCTCTGATTCTAAGTTCAAGCCTATAGAAATATCCTAAGACCCCCTATTTTTAAATCCGGGAAAAACACAATGGGGTGGTTCCTAAATCCTGTTAGAGTTGATGACTCGGGCTCTCTGCCGCAGTGCCCGCCGTTGACCTACATCTGACAAACCCGTTGTATCCGTGCCCACGAGCTCCACGCGCTGGCAATAAGACAAGCAAGCAAGCTGGTCGGAATATTGCAGAACTGGGTCCAGAATATCTACACCCCGATCTCGTCGCTCATCTCTTTTCTTTCTTACTAACCCTTAATACCAGAGTAATAACCAATACGTTATCCCGATCACAACCGAGGCAAAAATAGATATCTCATCTTTCAAAATCCACTTCATAATAGCATGTTTCATGTTACTTATTACCACCCTCAACGTAGCTTGGTCGGCACATCGGATCTGGGGATTGCGACCTTATTTCCGCTGGATTATGCCTTGTGGTCTTCTTATCCTCGGACTTACCATCCCGTTCTTTTCCGCCATTGTTTGGCGAGATGACTGGCAAATTCGTTTCGCGATATGGAATTTACCTTGCAGCATATGCCATGATGTATGTAACCTATTACTAATTACAGGAATTTTGAGCTAATCTCCCAGTCTTTACGAACCGTCTCCTCTTACTATATGTAGGAATTTGACGATAAAAGGTAAGGCTACCTTAAAGGACGTGAGGGGACTTTGTCAGCAAAAGTATATGGAGGAAAGTTTAATTAAGAATAGGGGAAATCTTAAGATGTGTCGTAAGTATGTATATTTCGTTATATTAAAACTATAAACTTTCTTTAACAGCTTTAGGAATATTTAGGTATATATATTTAAAAATAACTTTATCATTAAACATTTTATTAATATGCTATTTAATTATTCCATTAATAATTAGGGGATAAATAATGGAAACGTATGATTAACGTAAAGCTGCTTCGGAAAAGGGGTTTGATAGTCCGGAACTCCTAAATTCCCATATTATAGTAACGTGTAACGAACCTGTTATATATCCATCTGGAGGTATGAGCAGTATCTAAAATGGGGGTTTTTAATTTGCAGGTAATAATAGCATAATAAATAAGGTATTCGTTAAAAAGATTTGCGAACTTTTTTTTTTATTAAAGAACGGTAGAGTTGCTTTTAGTTAAAAATTTAAATTAATAATTAAAGAACGAAATTAAATAAGTACTATTTATATAAGAAACCGTTCGTTATATATCCGATTTTCATAAGTAAGTATATTATGGATCTATTTAATTTATATGATTTACGTAATCTAGTTTTAAATTACTTAAATTACCTAGATCCATTAAATTACTTAAACCTTAGCGCGGGGAAGCCAAGCTTTTTTTTGCCCGAGGTTTATCCGGTCGAAGTTTTCTTTAAAAACTTTTAAGGACAGGTTTCCTAAGATAAGAACCCCTGTTCTTATATTATAACATCATTTCCCTTTTTTAAAAATTTTTGTTTTAAAGATAAAACCGTAAGTGGCTTTTTTGTTATTTGTTGGAAGGATTCCTTCCAAGTTCCTTTTAACTGACTTTATTATAACAGGTTATATTAAAAAAAAAAAAAAAAAATTTACGTCCGAACTAGCGCGATTTTTGTAACATTCGTACTAATTCGATAAAAATATTTAGTACTAAGGCATTTCCTTATTTTAATTATATTCGGTTTAAAAAAACCGATTATTTCTTCGTTTTAAGGCGTTAAAGTTGTAATTATTATACCCGTTACTAACGTTTATTTTGTAACGTTTTAACCATAAACTTCTTAAGGAAGGTGAACGAGACGTAAGATCGCCTGTTCCGGGAGCAACGAGAAACTGAGGACAGTTTCCTAGCGTTTCAGGAAATTACGAAAAGGGAATAAGAAGCAGTGGAAGAAAGGTTGGAAGAAGAGTAACGTCGCGTCGAAGTAGAGCAAGTACGACTTGCTTCTGAGATAGATGCTGCGGTAAAGGCATCTATTTCTTTCGGCTGGAACGCCTTAGATTTGGATTTGGGCATGGGACCGTTATCGCCTGCAACTTTGGCTGCATTAAAGACGGTTGGTTAGGATTTTGCCGATAAAGTCCTTAACCAGGTTTATCGCATTCGTTAGGTATTTAAATAGTTTCCATATATTGTTTTTAGGTAAGTAATTTATCCATTTAACCAAATACTGGATTTTGTTTTTAATTATTTTAAAATTTAATATTCTTTCGACTTTATATTCGTTATTATCTTTTTCGATTTCGAAGTTTTTTTTAAATAAAACGTTTTTTAAAGTTAATTTTAATAAGAAAATATAAAATATAAGATATATTTTTATGGGTTTGGATAATAATAATTTATAATTAATTTTTAAAATAATTTTTTAAACCTTAAACGAAATAAATTTTTTAAAATTAAGTTTATCGTTAAATTCTTTCGTTTTAATTTAAGAAAAATTTAACGTTACGTTTTGTTTTTAATATAACAAATAAATTTTGTTTTTTTCGTTAAAATTAATCCTTTAAATTTTTTTTATTATAATATTAGGCCATTTTTTATTACAAAAATTATAATTTAATTTAAAATCGAGTTTATATTATTTTAATTTTTAATATTATTATTTTTGTTCGTAAGGTTATTATAATAATAACTAATATTTTGCGTATTAATTATTTTAGTTATTAAGTTGTTACGTTATATTTATATATAGTTATATAAAATAATACGTTTATATCTTTATTAACGGACGTATTATAAGTTATTTATATAAATAATAAAAATTTAACTTAATTATTTTGTTAATAATTAATATAATTTCGAAAGTATTATTTTAAGATTTAATTTAATCGTTTTATTTAATTATTTATTTAAAAGTAATAAATTATTAAAAATTAAAAATTAATATTAATTTGCTTAAAAAAACTAATACCGAACTTAAATATAAAAAGTTTATTTCGATTAAAAATAATTTTATTTGGTATTTTATATTTATCCAAATAATATCGAATAAAAGCGTATATTAATTATTTTACCGTTACGGTTTTTTTAAAACGTAAAAAATATTTATATTTAATAAGTTTGTTAATAATTATTTATACCGTATTATATTCGATTTTAATAACGGGTTTTTTTAATATAAAAAAATTAATAATAAAATTTTAAGTTATAATATTTTATATTTTATTAAATATGTTTATAAGTTATAATAAGTTATACGGTTTATAACGCGTTATTTTAACCTTATTATAAATGTTATAATTTTTAATTACTTATTTAATTATTTAATAATTTTTTAAAAAGTTAAATTTTTTTTGGAATTATTTTATAATTTTAAATATTTTTTAATATTTATATCAAAAATTTTCGTAAAATTTTTTAACGAATTCTTTTTATTGTTAATAAAGGATATAAATTTTGCCGTAAAATAATAATTAATCCTTATTATTTCCTTTGAATTATTTAATTTTCTTTTATTTTTTTAAATTATAAAATTTTTTAAATTAAATTAAATTTTTTAAAATAAGTTATTTTAAGGTTATATATAATTATACTATTTTATCGTTTTTACGATATAATATTTATATATATTATTTAAAAACTTTTAAGTTATAATTTTTTTTTAATTTATAATATCCGTTTAAATATTTTTTTTTACCTTTAATATAATAAATTTTAAAGTTAAATTTAAACAGAAAAATTATTTAATTTTTAAAGCGTTTATTTAGCTTTTAGGTAATTATAAATCGAATAAAATTTTTATAATTTAAATAAATATCGAATAATTTTTTAATTTTATTAAAAAATGGTTTTTATTTTTTAAAAGTTAAAATAATCGCTAATAATTTTTTATCGTAAATAAAATATTTAAATTTTACGTTTTTAAAAGCCTTAAAAAAATACGTTATTAAATATTATTTTTTATTATTTTTTAATTATTTTAAAACTGCTTTAAAGGCGTAATTTAAAGCTTTTATTTTAAATCGTTTTTTTTATTATAATTAAATAATTTAATTACTGGGGCGTTAATAATTTTGTTTTTAATTTTTTAAAAAACTTTTTTAATATTTTTTAAAAATTCGAACTTTTTTAATATATTTTTTAATAATAAGTTTAATTAAGGGATTAATAAATTTGCCGTAATCCTGGATTAAGGATCGTATGTAATTAATAAATCCTAAAAATTAACGGATATTAATAATAATAATTTTATTAAAAATTAACTAATTTTTAATAACTTTTAATATAAAATATAAAATTTAAATATATTTAAAGGTAGCGGTAAAATTTAAAAAATTTAGCTTTTAAATATATTAAATACTTTTTTTAACGTTTATTAATAAGTTAATTTTTTTAAAAGTTTTTAATATTTAAATAATATATTTTTTATATTTATTTAAAATTTTTAAGTAAATAAAAATATCGTTTAAATAAACGAAAACGAATTTATATAAAAATATCCGTAAAATAATAATAAGTATATATTAAAAGTTAACTAAAGCGTTAATTAATCTTTATTACATAATTTTATATTTATAATATTTATAAATAATTTTAAAAGCGGTTTTTTATTTTTCGTTTTTAATTATTCGAATTAACTAATTATTATTTAATAAGTTTAAAGTTATAAATTATTTAATTTTATTAATATTTTTTTTAATAATATTTATTAACGTTAAAAAATATTTATTATTAATAATAATATTATTTAATTATCGATAATTATATATTTGTCGGTATATTAAATTTTTATTTTTATTAATCCTGATTTTGTTATTTTTTATTTTTAATATTATTATAATTAAATATTTTATAAGTAATTCGGATTTTTAAATATAACTTTTTTTAAAGTTTTATTAAAGATTTTTTTAAAAAGCCGTAATTTTTTTAAGTTTTATATAATAAATTTAATAAAGTTTTAAATAATATCCTTTTTTAATAAGAATTTTATAATTTTATTAATTATAATTAAGTAATTCTTTTCGAATTTAATTTTTAAATAATTTTTTAAATCGTCGATATTTAAGGGATATTATTAATATTAGGTTAAAAATTTTCGCTTTTTTAATTATATAATAAATTTTATAAAATTTTTTCTTAAAATAATTTTATTAAAACGTTTATTTTTTTTAATTAATCCGTAAATTATTGGAACGAAATTATGGCATTTTTAAAATAATATCGTATCTTGAAATATCGGTAATATCGAAAATAATTCGTTTTAAATATTTTTATATTTGGACTATAAATTTTTTAATTTTTCGAAAAATTCGGCCGTTATCGTAAATAAATAAGTTTTTATCGATTATATATAATTTATATAATTATTATTTATATTTTTAAAGGATTTAATACTTTTTAATTACTTTAAAGGAAATAAAATTTCCTTTTATGCCGGAATTAATTATAACGTTAAATATTTTATTTCCATAATAAATTAAAATTTCGATTTAATTTTGGGATTTTTTTTTACCTTATATAAAGTTTTATATTTAAAGGCTTTTCGGTACCTTATTTTCGAAAACTTTTATAATTTTTTAATTAGTACATTTTAGGAGTTAAAAGGCGTTTTTATTCGCGTACTTTTTTAACCGCGTACTTGGTATAATAACTTTTTATATACTTAAACCATTTTTTGTTGCTAAATTGGTATTTAAAGATAATTATTATTTTTTTGGTTTTTTTTTTGGGTTTTATATTTTGCGAATTATTGGGTTAAAAGGGTAGATTTCCGAAAGGGGTATTTTTATAATTAGGAAATCGTATTTGTCGTAAGGTATTAACGTATAATATAAATATCCTTATATTATAGCTTTTTAACTTTATTTTAATTTAGGGTATAGGTAATAAAACCTAGGGTAATTTAGTTATTAGGGGGTTTCTGTATATTTGTACTTATTATTTCGTTTTATAAACGTTTTTTTGTTATATTTTAATTAAAAGTTGTTATTTTTTTAATTCGTTAATGGATAAGGTAATTATAATTATAGTAAGCAGTAAAATGTAAAAGTTTGTAATTATTTGCTAGTTTAAGATATATTATATATTTTGGAAAAATATAATATTTAGGGCATAATTATTTATAATTACCGAAATCTTTTCGTAACTGACCGTTTCGGTTATATATTTTATACTTTTGTATATCGAGGTAATAAATATATTTTAACGTAATGGTTACCTTGGAAATTGTTCGTTCTAGATAATATTTATAAGCTTTGGCCGTAATATTTTTGTAAATAGTATAATTTTTATAATTTAGGTCGTTATTTTTAACCCTGTTGGTCGTAATAATAATAAATTTTTAATCGGCGGAAGTAAAGTTTATTTCTTTTTTATTTTTTTCTTCGTTATTTATATTTCGTTCGGCCGTACGGAATTTTTTTTTTGGGTTATGGGATTTTTTTTTTTTAAGGGTTTCTTTTTTTCGTTAAAAAATAATATTCGTTTTTAAAATGGCCTTTTTTGCCATAATTAAAATATTTAATTTTGGACTTATTTTTTTAAATTCCGTTAAAATAATGCTGGTTTTTTTGAGATTTATTTTTTATTTTTTTGCTTTTATTAAGGCGTTTGTTATTATTTTATCTGCCGGTATTTTTCTTTTTAAGATATCGATTAAAAGTACGTCGGTCGGTAATAATAGCTTTATTTATATAATTTTTAAAAGGGCCTATTTTTGGTACCTTAAATATTTTATTTTTAATTTATTTTTTTAGGTTATCGTAATAAAGAAAAAATAATATATTTTATAAAAATTTAAAAATGGCCGTAAATCGGTTAAATTCGGTCGTATATTTAATTATTAAAATGGTTTATTTAAGTTTATATATTTATTTAACCGCATATTATTACTTATTTATATTTTTATATAAAATTTATATTTATTTTTTAAAATATCGTAATTATTAAACATATAATTAGTAATATTTATCTAATCGTCGGGAAAATTTATTAAGTAATTTTTAAGAATAGGTTTGAATTAATCGAACATTTTTCCAATAAGTAGCTAAAAGATGGTTATTATTTTTTGGTAATTTTCCGTTAAAAAATTTTCGTATTATTTAAGGTAAAGCCTGGTTTTAACCAAAAATTTTTCCATATTAGTAAATCCATTATAAGGTTTGGGGGTAATTAATTTATAGCCTTTAATATTAGGCATTTTATAATAGGTAGGAAGGGGTATAGTTCCTTTTTGGTCTTGATTTAATAAGGAGGGAGTTAAAGTTTTTGGGCGAGAAATGGTTTTAAAAAAGGGCATAAGAAATTTTTTTTAAGCTGTCGGGTAAATTTGGCTTTTTTTTAAAAGATTTTATAACCTTTTCGGCCATAAGGTCCAACCGTTTATCGATTATAATTTATTTTCTTTTCTTTTTTAACTTTTATTTCCGCCTTTTTTTTTGTCGGATTTCTTAATCTGGATTTCGATAATCTTTTTTCTTTTTTTTGGGATAGGGGTAGGTTATTATTGAAAAAAAGAAAATCTTTTTCATCCCTTAGTTTTAGTAGTTATAGGTGCCATATTATCGATTAATTAAAGAATTTTTTCGATAAGGGGTAAATTATTTAATCCGATTATTAATTTTTTATTAATTAATAAAGGGAATTAAATATGTTATTTATTTGCTGAACGTCGTTTTATAATATCGTTTTTATTAAGTTTAAAAAAGTTCGTATTTAATTAAACCTTAAATTATTCGTTAGTTATTAATTAAAAAGGTATTAAAATGTAACGAATTTATTATATATTTACTAGGAGGTATAAATAATATCCGAAATAAAGGTTTTTAATTTATAAGTAATAATAGTATAATAAATAAAATATTTATTAAAAAAATTTGCGGATTTTTTTTTATTAAAAAACGGTATAATTATTTTTAATAAAAAACTAAAATTAATAATTAAAAAACGAAACTAAATAAATATTATTTATATAAAAAACCGTTCGTTATATATCCGATTTTTATAAATAAGTATATCGTAATTTTATTTAATTTATATAATTTATGTAATTTAGTTCCAGATTACTTAAATTACTTAGATCCATTAGATTACTTAAACCTTGGCGCGGAAAAGTTAAGCTTTTTTTTGCCCGAGGTTTACCCGGTCGGAACCTTCCTCAAAGAGCTCCGAGGACAGGTTTTCCAAGACAGGAACCCCTGTTCCTGTATTGTAACATAACGCCACTTTAAAACCTTATCCAACGCTTATTTTAAAGCCTATTCCGACCCTAATCCGGTCACGGTTTTTTTAACCATCCAGACACATTTCTGCTCGTTTTAATATTGACGTATTTTTTATTCAGATTAACGATGTTATAACGATACCGCTTAGCTACGCCCTGTTATAACCAGAGGCCTTGGCTTAGTGGCAGACGGTCGGAGGTTGTAAGATAAACCTCCGGTATGGGTCCCAGGGTTACGTAATGGGCTCGATGAGCTCGAAAGGCCTGGTTGGACCTAAGGGGACTTGGCACGCCGAGCCGGTCGAACCGGTCGACGACTTAAGGTAATTCGATAAATTCGAAAAGATTTAATTATTAAAAAAAAAAAATAAAACCAGATCGAATTAATCGAATTAAAAGTAACATATATACGTATATTTTTTTTTTATAATTTAAATAACGTTAATTTATAATATAATTTAATTATTTAAATTAATTTTAGTATTTATTATTATTAAACGTAATTATATTTTTAATTTATTATTAAATTTTTATAATAATATTATTAATATAAACCGTACGATTAAGATTTAATAATTAATTAAAATACTTAATTATTATACGTTATAAATTTTTATTTAATAATATAATCAAATTTTAAATAATATATTATATCATTAATATATCGGAAATTTAAAAACTTGTTACGTAATAATATAAAAATATAATTAAGAAATTTAAAAATGTTATTTAATGCTTTAAAGTTTAGGTTAATATTATTTAAATTAACGAAATCAAAATTAAGTTTAAAAAATCCAAACCTTACGACGGAAAAAGTAACGTATAAAATTTCCTTATTTAGGTACTTATTTATTTCCGTTTCGAAAGAATTATTAATAAAGTCGATAAGATTTTTATAATCGTAAAATCTTTTTAAAAAAAAGTTTTAAATTAATTTAAATTTATTTTACGAAATTACTTAAAAAATAAAAAATCGGATTAATAATAAATTATTAAATTCTTTTTTAATATTATATTAATTTGGAAAAAAATTAAAGATTAATTTCGGAAATTTAAACGAAAAAGAAAATATAATATAAAAAACCCTTAATTTAAATAAAAAATATTAATATTTAAATACGTAATAATATTTAAAAACTTTATAATTAAAATAAAATAAGTAAACGAAAAAAAAGATAATTTAATTAATATTTTTTATAAAGGTTTAAAAAATAACGTTAAAGATAAAATTATTAAAATAACGTACCTTATTACCTTAAATAAATATATTATAAAAGCCGTAAAAATCGATAACCGATAATATAAATAACGATAAGAACGGAAAGGATAATTTATTTTTAGATCCAGATTTATAAAAACTAACCAGAATCAGAAACGTAATATATTCTTTATTATTTATAAAGCGGTATTAGGATTTATAAAGTTGGGAATAATTTAAAAAAGGAATTAGAACTAAATTAAATGTTATAATTATAATAAAATGGGTTATGTTAAAAGTTAATATGAAGCCCTTAAAAATTACGTAATAATTAAACCCCGGTACTTAAGAGATAATCACAAAATAAGAAAACAGTTATTTTCGGTATGGTTAGGAAAAAGGAAAACCTTAATTTACTTTTAAAAATACGAAAAGGGTTACGAAAAGTTAAAATATTTTTATAGGGTGTAATTATACGATAACGTACCGTTATAACCGGATTAACGGTTATTTAATGGTTATAAAAATACTGTTACAATACAGGAACAGGGGTTCCTGTCTTGGAGAAACCTGTCCTTGGAGCCTGGCGTGGGTTCCAAAACGGTTAAACTCCGGTTAAAGGAAAGCTTGGCTTTCCTCGCCAAGATTAAAGTGATCTAGGTAATCTAGGTGATCTGCCAGATTATATAGATCACATAGATCCCAGGTACACTTATTAAAATTCGGATGGATATATAATAATCGGTTTCCTTTATAAATAGTACCTATTTAATTTCGTTTTTTAGTTAAGGGAAAAATGTGCAAAATTTTTTTTGAATACCTTATTTATTATGCTATTATTACTTACGAATTAAGATCCCCATTTCGGATATTATTTATACCTCCAGGTAAATATATAATAGGTTCGTTATATTTTAATAACTTCTTAATTAATAGTTAACGAATGGTTTAAGGCCTAATTAGGCGTAAACTTTCCTAAACTTAATAAAAACGATATTATAAAACGACGTTTAGTAAACAAATAACATATTCGATCCCCGTTATTAGCCAGTAAAGGATTAATAACCAAATTAAATAATCTACCTCTTCTTAAAATTTTTTTAATTAATCGATAATATGGCTTTTATAACTACCAGAACTAAAGGTTTAAAATTTTTTTTTTCCTAACCGCAACCTACCCCTACCTCCGAAAAGATTATCGAAGTCCAGCCTAAAAAATCTGACCAAAAAAAAGGAAAAATAAGGTATAAAAATTAAAAAAGAAAAAAAAAAACTTATAACTAACGAACGACTGGATGTGGTAATTAAGGAGGTTATAAAACTTAAAAGAAAAAACGTTAAACTCGCCCGATAGCTTAAAAAGAAAACTTTTACGCCTTTTTTAAAAATTATTTTTCGTCCAAAAACCTTAATTCCTTTTTTATTTAGTTACGACCGAAAAGGAATTATACCCTTTCTTACTTATTATAAAATACTTGATATTAAAGGGTATAAATTAATTACCTCTAAACCTTATAATAGGTTTACAGATATAAAAGGATTTTTGGTTAAGGCTAAATTTTTTCCTTAAATAGTACGAAAGTTTTTTAACGGAAAAATACCAAAAAATAATAGCCGTTTTATAATTACTTACTGGAAAAATGCTTAATTAATTTAAGCTTATCTTTAAGGATTATTTAACAAATTCCCCCGACGATTGATTAAATATTATTATATATATTTTTAATAATTACGATAACTTTAAAAAAACGAATATAAACTTTATACGGAAATATGAACAAATAATAACATATAATTAAACAAATATATTGGCTTTAATAAATTACCTTAGTAGCTAAATATACGACTAAATTGAACCGGCTAACGGCCATTTCCAAACTTTTACAAAATGCATTATTCTTCCCTTATTACGACAGCCTAAAGCTTTAAATTAAGGATAAAATATTTAAGGTACCAAAAATAAATTCTTTCGAAAACTATATAAATAAGGTTATTATCGCCGATCGACGCATTTTTAATCGATAGCTTAAAAAGAAAGATACCGGCAAACGAAATGGCAATAAATACCCTAATAACAGCAAGAAAATAAAGGATAAATTTTAAAAGGAAACTAATATTATTTTAACGGAATCCAAAAAAAATAAATCTAAAGTTAAATATTTTAATTATAACAAAAAAGGCATTTTAAAAGCGAATATTACTTTTTAACGAAAAAAAAGGAATTTTTAAAAAGGAATAATTTTATAACCTAAAAAAAAAGCCCGCGCGGCCGAACGAAATATAAATAATAAAGAAAAGGATGAAAAAAATAAACCATATTTTTGCCGATTAGGAATTTATAATTATTACGATTACCGAAGTTAAAAATAACGATCCAAATTATAAAAATTATGTTATTTGCAAAAATATTACGGCCAAAGCTTACAAATATTATCCAGAACAAATAGCTTCCAGGGTAATTATTATATTAAGATATACTTGTTACTTCGATACATAAAAATATAAAATATATAACTTAAATAGTTAGCTACGAAAAGATTTCGGTAACCATAAATAACTATCCTTTAAGCATTATATTTTTTCCGAATATATAATATACCTTAAACCTTTAATAAATAATTATAAATTTCTGCATTTTACTACTTACTATAATTATAACTGCTTTATTTATTAATAAGCTAAAAAAATAACAACTTTTGGCTAAAATATAATAAAAAAACGTTTATAAAATTAAACGATAAGTACAAATGTACAAAAATCCCTTAATAACCAGATTACTTTAAATTTTATTACTTATACCTTAAGTTAAAATAAAATTAAAAAGCCATAACGTAAGGATGTTTATATTACGTACTATTACCTTACGATAAATACGATTTCTTAATTATAAAAATATCCTTTTTAAAGGTTTACCTTTTTAACCTAATAATTCGCAAAATATAAAACCTAAAAAAAAGCGAGAAAAAAAAATCGTTTTTAAATACTAATTTGGCAACAAAAAATAATTTAGATATATAAAAAATTATTATACTAAATATGCGGTTAAAAAAGTACGCAAATAAAAACGCCTTCTAGCCCCTAAAATATATCAGTTAAAAAATTATAAAGGTTTTTAAAAATATGGTACCGAAAAACCCTTATATACAAAACCTTATATAAGGTAAAAAAAAAAGTACGGAATTAAATTAAAATCCTTATTTATTACGGAAATAAAATATTTAACGCCATTTTCGATTCCGGAATAAAAAAAAACTTTATTTTTCTTAAAATAACCGAAAAATACTAAATCCCTTAAAGATATAAGTAATAATTATAGAAGTTACGAACAATCGATAAAAACTTATCCACTTATAATAATAATTAAATTCTCCAAAAAATAAAGGAATTTATGGTCCAAATATAAGGATATTCAGAACGGATTATTTTCGATATCGCCGATATTTCGAAATATATATTATTTTAAGAATATTATAGTTTCGTTTTAATAATTTACGGATTAATTAAAAAAATTAAACGCTTTTATAAAATCTATTACGTAATTAAAAAATTAAGGTTTTTAACCCTAAAATAATAATACCCCTTAAATATCGACGGTTTAAAAAGTTATTTAAGAAACGAACCCGAAAGAAATTACCTAATTATAACTAATGGTTTTATAAAATTCTTATTAAAAAAAGATACCATTTAAAGTTTTATTAAACTTATTATATAAACCTTAAAAAAATTAAAGTTCTTTAAAAAAGTTTTTAACAAAATATTAAAAAAAGAAAAAAAAGCTATATTTAAAAATCCGAATTACTTATAAGGTATTTAGTTATAATAATACCAAAAATAAAGGATAACAAAATCCGAATTAATAAAGATAAAAATCTTATATATTAACGGGTATATAATTATCGATAATTTAACGATATTATTATTAAAAATAAATATCCCTTAATATTTATAAATATTATAAAAGAAAATATTAATAAAGTTAAATAATTTATAATTTTAAACCTATTAAACGGTAATTATTTAATTCGAATAATTAAAGGGAAAAAATAAAAAATTACTTTTAAAATTATTTACGTATATTACGAATATAAAGTTATATTACAAAAGTTAACTAATACTCCAACTAACTTTTAACATATACTTATTACCATCTTACGGAAATTTTTAAATAAATTCGTTTTAGTTTACTTAAACGATATTTTTATTTATTAAAAAACTTTAAAGAAATATAAAAAATATATTACTTAAATATTAAAAGCCCTTAAAAAAGTTAACTTATTTATAAACGTTAAAATTCTTTTTAATACATTTAAAAATTAAACTTTTTAAATTTTATTATTACCCCTAAATAAATTTAAATCCAAAATTCCAAATTAAAAGCTATTAAAAACTGGCTAATTTTAAACAAAGTTATAATTATTAACATTCGCCAATTTTTAGGATTTACCGGTTATATACGACCCTTGGTCCAGAATTACGGCAGCCTTACCAGCCCTTTAACCAAACTTATTACCAAAAAGTACGTCGGAAAAAAATTCGAATTTTTAAAAAAAGCTAAAACAATTTTCCAAAAAATCAAGGACAAATTTATTAACGCCCCGGTAATTAGATTATTAAATTATAACAAAAAAAACCGACTAAAAATAAACGTTTTAAATTATGCCCTTAAAATAGTTTTAAAATAATTAAAAAATAACGGAAAATGGTACCTAATAATATACTTTTTTAAAACTTTTAAGAACATAAAACTTAAATATTCCATTTACGACAAAAAATTATTAATAATTATTTTAACATTTAAAAAATAAAAATTATTCCTTAATAAAACTAAAAAATTATTTAATATTTATTTAAACTATAAAAATTTTATTCGATTTATAATTACTTAAAAATTAAATAAACGCTATAAAAATTAAATAACTTTCTTATCCAAATTTAATTTCAAAATTTACCATATTAAAAACAAAAAAAAATATCCAAATAAATATCTTAAACCGAAAGAAAATCATAATTTAAAAATTTCCAAACGATATATATAAATATTATATCGTAAAAACTATAAAATAATATAATTATGTATAATCCTAAAATAATTAATTCCGGAAAGATTAACCTAATTTAAAAACTTTTACGATCCGGAAAAGTAAAAAGAAATTAAATAACTTTAAGGAAACGACAAAAACTACCTAATATTCCGCAGCAAAATTTATATCCCCCGCTAATAATAAAACAAATTCGTTAAAAAATTTTACGAAAATCCTTTATATAAATACCAAAAAATATTTAAAATTATTAAATAATTTAAAAAAAATATAACTTTTAAAAGTTCCGTTAAATAATTAAATAAATAAATTAAGGATTATAACGTTTATAATAAAATTAAAACAGTTTGTTATAAACCGTATAACTTATTATAACTTATTAATATATTTAATAAAATATAAAATATTATAATTTAAAAGTTTATTATTAATTTTTTTATATCGAAAAATCCCGTTATTAAAATTAAGTACGATACGGTATAAATAATTATTAATAAATTTACTAAATATAAGTATTTTTTACTTTTTAAAAAACCGTAATAGTAAAATAATTAACTTACGCCTTTATTCGATCCTACCTTAATAAATACGGAATACCAGAAAAAATTATTTTTGATCGAAATAAATTTTTTATATCCAAATTCGGTATGTTAAAGATCTATCATTATGATTTTTGCGGATTAAATCGTATCCGAAAATTAAGAGCCGAAGTCGATCCTTTGGGGATAGATTTTCTGGCTCGACGGTAATGTCGATGAGTTTAGCGCGTCCGGTAGCCTTGTGGGGATTTTGTACCGTAAAAGAGATGGTCTTTTTAGAAATCCTACGGTTGCGGATTACCGGTATTATATATTCGGAATTGCGCGCTATATTTAGCTGTCTTAATGAAGCTGTGGGAATGATTAAGCCGTAAGACTGGCAAGGGCTCGCACAGCCTTTTATGCGCACTTAAAGTTCACCCTTAAGGTTTATCCTTAAGGTTTATTCTTAAGGTTTATTCTTAAGGTTTATTTTTAAGGTTTATTCTTTAAGGTTTATCCTTAAGGTTTATCCTTAAGGTTTATTCTTAAGGTTTATTTTTAAGGTTTATCCTTAAGGTTTACTACAGCCAGCTGGCATAAGGTTCATCAGAATCGAAGCTTATCGGCAACCACGCATTCTGCTTCAGAGTGAGGTTCTACTTCAGATTAAGGTTCTGCTTCAGAGTAAGGTTCTGCTTCAAAGTGAGGTTCTATGGGACTGAGGTATATAATCTATCTTAACCGTGAAGACCATTGCTCAGTTATCGTGTTCGAAGATATTGGGTATAGTATCTATCGTGTGGATTATATGTGTAATAATTTTCTGTGTATTTGGCTCAGCCTGGAAAATAAGGCTTGAACCTATATCAACCTTGCATATCTAAATTCGGTATAAACTTTTTTAAATAAATTAATACAAAACTTAAATTTTCGACGGTTTATTACCCTTAAATAAACGGTTAAATAAAACGATTAAATTAAACTTTAAAATAATATTTTCGAAATTAGGTTAATTATTAATAAAATAATTAAATTAAACTTTTATTATTTATATAAATAATTTATAATATATCCGTTAACGAAAATAAAAATATGTTACCTTATATAGCTATATATAAATATAACATAATAACTTAATAATTAAAATAATTAATATATAAGGTATTAATTATTATTATTATAATCTTCCGAATAAAAATAATAAGAACAAAAATTAAAACGGTATAAATCCGATTTTAAATTAAATTATAATTTTTATAACAAAAAATAACTTAATATTATAATAATAAAAAATTAAAGGATTAATTTTAACGAAAAAAAATATAATTTATATATGAGGTTAAAAAAAAATATAATATTAAATTATTTCCAAAATAAAACGAAAAAACGTAATAACAAATTAAATTTTTAAAAACTTAATTTATTTAAAATCGAAAAAATATTTTAAAAATTAACTATAAACTATTATTACCCAAAACCATAAAAATATATTTTATATTCCATATTTTTTTATTAAAACCAGCTCTAAAAAACGTCCCGTTTAAAAAAAACCTTAAAATCGAACAAAACGATAACGAATACGAAATCGAAAAAATACTAAACTTTAAAATGGTTAAAAATAAAATCTAATATTTAATTAAATAAATAAATTGCTTATTTAAAGATAACACATGGAAATTATTTAAATACTTAACGAATACGATAAATCTGGTTAAGGATTTTTACCGGTAAAATCTTAATCGACCGTTTCCAATCCAGCCAAAATTATAAGCGATAACGGCCCCCCGCCCAAATCCAAGTTTTCGGTATTCCACCCGAAGGAAATAAACGCCTTTATTATAATATTTAATTCAAAAGCAAGTTATGTTTATTCCGCCTTTATATAACGTTACTTTTTTTCTACCCTTTTTTAATTTTCTTATTAATTCCGTTTAAATCCTTCCTTTAAAATAATAACGGCCTTTTATTTCAAAATATTTTATTAAAAAAGTAATCGTTTTAAACGATTAAAAAAAATAATTAAAACAATTTTTATTTTACGATACTTTTTTTGGAAAGGGTTATATTTTTTTTCTTTTTTTGTTAAAAAATTTATTTTTAATACGTTATACGTTAAACGTTAATAACGAATATAATAACTGTAACTTGGAATACTTATTACGTAAAAATTTTTGTTTTTTTTACAATAAATACAGTTTAAATAAAGAATAATTTTTAAACTAAACTTTTTAATATTTTTTGCGCAAATAATACGAAACTTTTGCTAGTATAAACGCGATTTTCTTTTTCCTTTTTTTTGAACGTAACCTGTTATAATAAAATCAGCCGAAAAAAGTTTAAGAAAAACCCCTTTATTACAACAAAAAGGGTACTTATGGTTTTTATTTTCGGAATAAAAATTTTTAAAAAGGGAAAATGGTATTATAATATAAGAATAAAGGTTTTTATCTTAAAAAAACTTATCTTTAAAGCCTAGCGTAAGCTTTAAAGTAGTTAAACTCCGGTTAAAAAAATTAACTTTCCTTACCAAATTTTAAGTAATTTAAGTAATTTAAGTAATCTGCTACATTACATAAATTATATAAATCTTAAGTATATTTATTAAAATTCGGATGGATATATAACAATCGGTTTCCTTTATAAATAGCACCTATTTAATTTCGCTCCATAACTATTAATCTAAACTTTCAACCAGAAATAATTATACCGTTTCTTAATTAAAGGAAAAGTCCGTAAAACTTTTTAACGAATACCTTATTTATTATGCTATTATTACCTACAAATTAAGACCCCCATTTCGGATACTGTTCATACCTCGAGGTGGATGTATAAGAGGTTCGTTACAAATACAAGGAATAAAAAAAATTAACTTTAAAAAGGTTAATATTTTATATATAATAAAAAAAGTAATAATGATAAAAATAATAGGAATTAACCGAATGGATTAAGAAGTATTAAGATTAAAACGAGGCCTTATGCTTAGGAAAACCCGATCGATATAAGAAAATATACGTTATTTATTACAAAAGAATTTATTATTTACGATATGAAAAATAATAAAAATATATTTAATAACGATTTATACGTAGGTATAAGTAAGGATTCGATTTTTATACCTAAACTGCAAACGATTTTAGGAACCAGAAATGATATAAGTATTTACGTATTATGGTTATATAAAATGATATCGATATTATTATAACGTTAAAAAGCTGGCCTAAAGGAAAAAGTTATTCCGAATAATATAATCATAAAACGTAAAAAAAATGGATTTATTAAATAGTAATAAATGTTTAATAAGAAGTAATGAATAATTTATATTTCCGACGTATTTATGCCGAAAATTTTGAAAAAAATAAAAAAATAAAAAAAATAAATCGGAAAAGGTTTAACGGAAATAATTCAATATTACATTTAGTATTAGGAATATTAAGGGTATTAAGATTAATTAATAACAACGATAAACGAAAAATGGACTATAATAATAAATTGGTCGGAAAAGGCCGAAGTTTTTAAAGAATAAGTTATTAATTTAACGAATTAAATAAAATAATATAAGAAGAATATTTTCGAATTAAAAGTTTAATAATGCCGATAGAAAAGGTAATTAAAGTAATGATAGGCATAAACTTTAAAAAAGAACATTATTTATAAGGGTGTTATAAGTGGGTAAAAATAAAGGAAGTTAATATATACCTTTTAAAAAAGTTTTATAGACGATAATAAAAAGGATAAAATTTTCTTTTATATGTAAAATACGAATTAGGAAAAAATGGTATATTATTATAATAGATTATAAAGCCGATTTAAATTATATTAAATTAAAAGTAATTAACGAATTACGTTTATTATAAAAGGATAAAGCCGATTTTTACGAAGTTAAAAATGCAAAAGGTATTAAATTTATTTATAATAACGGATAAATTAATTACGAAATTAATTATTTCGAAATTTATATTTAAGGACGAAAATAAATTATTAATTTCGATATTATTTTAATACGGAATTACGATATAATTTTCGGCAAAGAATGGTTATATTAATGTAATCCCTTAATCGATTAAAAAATTAGCTAGGTAAAATTCGTTTTATTTTTTACCGACGAAAACGATTTAAAATTTTATTATTATTATTTAATTAATAACGATAACGGTAAATGTAAGTATAAGAATACGATAAAAACCTTATTACCTAAAAAAATACAATATATAAAAAAAAGAGTAAAATAAATATATACGACGTATTATTATTATAATTAAAATACGGCTGCATAAGATAACGATAGTTTATAATATTAGTTTTAAAAGCCAGAAAAAATGGTTAAAGTATTATTATAATATTATAAATACGAACGATTTTTTAAAAAATAAGTCGAAATAAAATTATTAAAATATAATAAATGGAATTATAAAGTAATTTTAAAGGATAATAAAATAATTATTTTTTATTTTGTATATAACCTGAATTAATAAAAATTATTCGTATTACGGAAATACCTTAAGAATAAATTACGTAGAGGATATATTAAATACTTTAAATTATTAACGAGATATTTTATATTTTTCGTATTAAGAAAATGGAAAATTAGGGTTAATAATAAATTATCGATAGTTAAACGATATTATGATTAAAAATTATACGTTTTTATTTTTAATTATTAAAATTAAAAATCGTTTTTATGGAATTAAATAATTTATTACCTTAAACTTACGAAGCGGGTATAATTTAATTCGTATTAAATTAAGAATCGAATAAAAGATAACCTTTAAAATTAAGTATGGATTATACGAATATTTGGTAATACCGTTTAGGTTTATTAACATATTCGCGATGTTATAAAAAATGGTTAATTACGTATTACGTAAATATTTAAATATTTTTATTACTTGTTATTTCGATAATATTTTTATTTACTTAAATTCGGAAAGAAAATATAAAAAATACGTTTATAAAGTTTTTTAAGTTTTATAAAACGTTAATTCTTTAATTAACGTTAAGAAAAATAACTTTTATAAATAAGAAATACCGTATTTAAAATACGTTATTATCCCGGAAAATATTAAGATGGATTTTAAAAAAATAATAATAATTTAAAAGTAAAAAATATTTATTATAATTATTAAAATCCAGGTTTTTTTAAATTTGTTAATTATTACCGGAGGTTTATTCGTAATTTTGACAAAATCGCGATACCTTTATTTAACCTAATTAAAAAGAAAACCGAGATCCAATAAATAACCGAAATAAAAAAAACTTTTTAGAGAATTAAAAATGTAATTATTAACGAACTAGTATTAGTTATATACGATTTAAGTTACCTTATAAAATTAAAACCCGATATTTCGGATTATGTATTAAACGTAAGAGTTGGATATAAAAATAATTAAAGTAATTTATAACTTATTATATTTTATTTTTATAAATTAAAGGAAACCGCATTAAAATTACGTTATATTAAATAAGAAAATTTTAATTATTATTAATGCTTTTAAGGAATTTAAATATTATTTTAAAAAAGTTTATATTAGGTTAAGGTATATATAAATTATAAAAATTTCATCCGGTTTACGATTATCCGAAAATTAATTGGACGATAATTTCGTTACGTAAAATACCTTTCGGAATTCAATTTTATTATTATTTACAAAAAAAATTAGAAAATGGTAAAATAAACGTTTTTAGGAAACAATTAAATTTAAAAAAAAAGTTTTTAAGGTCCTGTATTAAATATTCGATTTAAAAAAAAGGATATATGAAATTACGATAAATTATAATTATGAAAATGATAATATTTAACTTATATCAAAGAATTTAATAATATAACAATTAATTATTAAAAAAAAGCCCGATAAGATTTAAATATTAAAGGAATATTAAAAAGAATTAATACGTAAAATGCACGAATCTTAGTTATACGGGTATCTTGGAGTTTATAAAACTATAAAACGATTATACGTACGTATTATTTTTCCGGAATAAAGTTAATAATTAAAAAATCCTATAAAGATATAATTTATATAATAAAATTAAAGTACGACGTTATAAATTATACGGAAAATTATAATTATTATTAATTATAAAATAAGTATATAATTTAATTATTTTCGATTTTATTATTAAATTACTATTATTAAAAAATTTAATAATAGGTATATATTACGATAATATTTTTATAATCGTAAATCGATTTATAAAATTTTTATATTTTTTACCATTTAATAAAGATATAAACGTAAAATAATTAAGGTATATTTTTTAAAAATACCTTATTAACGTATATAAGTTTTTTTTAAAAATTATATCCGATAAAAATATTATATTTATTTTAAAATTTTGGTAAGTTTTTATGGCATAATTAAGTTTAAACCATAAATTTTTAAGCGTTTTTAAATTATGAACGGATAATTAAATAAAAAGAATTAATTAAATATTTAAAACTTATTTACGGTATTATATTAATTATAAATAAAATAATTAAGACGAAGAATTATTAATAAGTTAATTAACTTATAATATAAATTATTATAAAAATATTAAATTAATATTAATTAAAGTTAATTTCGGCTTTATATTTAAAATTTATTAAGATTTATAAAAAAAACCAATTAATATTAAGATTATTTTAACTTTAAAATACTTTAAATAGTTATATATAAAAATAAAAACAGAACTTAAATTCGTACGTATTTAAATATAAATATATTATAACAAAAAAGAATTAAAAAATTTAATTTAAAAAAGAATTTTACTTGATTATTAAAAACATTTAAATAAAACGACTTAAAAAAAATTAGATTTTAAATATATCAAATTATATAAGGTTGCAAGGTTGATATAAGTTCAAGCCTTATTTTCCAAGCTGAGCCAAATATATAGAAAATTATTATATATATAATCCATACGATAAATATTATACCTAATATCGTCGAATACAATAACTAATTAATGGTCTTTATGGTTAAAATAAATTATATACCTTAATCCCATAAAACCTTACTCTGAAGCAGAACCTTACTTTAAAGCAGACTGATGCGTAATTGCCGATAAGCTTCGATTTTGATAAACCTTATGCCAGCTGGCTGCAGTAAACTTTAAGGATAAACCTTAAAAATAAACCTTAAGAATAAACCTTAAGGATAAACCTTAAAGGTAAACCTTAAATACGTATAAAAGGCTATGCGAACCTTTGCCAATCTTACGGCTTAATTATTCCCACAGCTTTATTAAGATAACATAACGCGCAATTCCGAATATATAATACCGGTAATCCGTAACGGTAGGATTTCCAAAAAGATCATCTTTTTTACGGTACAAAATCCCCATAAGGCTACCGGACGCGTTAAACTTATCGATATTACCGTCGAACCAGAAAATATATCCTTAAAGGATCGATTTCGGTTCTTGATTTTTGGATACGATTTAATCCGCGAAAATTATAATAATAAATCTTTAGCGGAATTTATGCCGAATAATATGGAAATTATGGAAATATTATTAACAAAACTAAACGGGAAAGATAAAAACCGGTTCGAAAATTTCGAAGTTTAAATTTTAAAATAATGTAAAAAGGATTACGAACGATAATTTACCCGGCTGTTCCGGATTGCGAAAAATCTCCAAAATTCCGACAAGAATCGACATGGATAGGAGCTGCGAAAGGGATAGGTTTTAGTAAAGTACGGGAATCAAGGTAGCAATTTATCATTTTATCTAATTATCTACACGGTTACGTCTCCTCGAGGGAGAATTATATAAGGTTAAATTTCTTTTTTTAAAATAATTATTAATTAAGATTATTTTTTAAGGTGAAATTATATCCCGTTTTTTATATTTCCTTATTAAAATTAATAGCGGATATAATTCAAATTAATACGGAACGAAAAGAAAAAATAATAAAAAACGTATTAATATAAAAATTTAAAAGGATGTTTAATACCAGTAAAAAAAACGATAAAAGGTAATATTTAATTAAATAAAAAGATTACCTAAAGTTAAAAAATATATGGAAATTTATAAAAAACCTTACGGAAATTTAACATTTATTAAAAAATATTTATTAATAATACCGGAAACGTTAAAGTTAAAAAATTTTTAATTTACGTTATCCAGGTTAAACCAGCCGACCCTATTTACGGTACGAAAAAACGAAATTATTTCGGCTTTTAATTTACGTTATTTCTTTTTTAAACGTTCGTATTCTTTTATCGCTTTCGCGTTTTTAATACCCTTACGTAATATTTCGATTTTACGTTTACGTAAATTTTTTTTAATTTCGTAAACGGATTAAACGATTAAATAATTTATTAAAACGTTATTAAATAAAGATTAACTTTCTTTTAATAAAACGTTTTTCAAATTCGAAACGATTTTTTCCCGTAATTAACCGATTATATTAAATTTCGGAAAGTTTAAATAAATTATAAGGACCGTTATATTTAAAATAACAAATATATATTTTAAAATTAAGATAAGCCTTATAAACCTTTTTTTTACGTTTATAATGCGAATAGGAAAATGCGGATATATTAAAATTAAAAATATTAGTTTTTTAAAAAAAAATTAAAATATTAATACGTTTACAGAACTTGTACTTTTTAATAAGGTTAAATATAACGAGCAAAATAATCCGAAAATAATATGTAAAAAAGGAAATTATTTATTAAATGAATATAATAAACAAATTAATTTTTAAAAAAAAAGTCGTATGATAACTAAAAGCCTTAATTTAATAATAAACGGTCGGAAGTTATGGGATAAATTTCCGGTATGGATCCTAAGGTTACGTAATGGGTTCGATAAGTTCGAAAGGCCTGGTTAAACCTAAAGGGATTTGGTACGTTGAGCCGGTCGAGCCGGGCGACGATTTGAAATGGTTCGATGGGCTTAAAAAAAATTTAACTACTAAAGGAAGGATAAAGCCAGGTCGAGCTAATCGAACCAAAAATAATATATATACGTTCGTTACTTTCTTATAATCTAGATAGCGCCAGCTTATAATATAACTTAGTTACCTAGATTATTTTTAATATCTGCTATTACCAGACGTAATTACGCCTTTAATCTATTGTTTAGATTCCCATAGTATTACAGCTAACATAAACCGTACAACTAGGGTTTAATAATTAGTTAAGCCAGTCAGCCGTCACACGCCCTAGTTCCTGTATTAATCCACAACGTATCAATAGACGTAATCAATATATCAAACAGCCAGAGACTACAATATTGGATATCCTCGAATTGCTTCCTAAAAACGTATATTAATGATTAATAATAATAACAGCTAACTGTTTGCGTCAGAGTTTTAAGGAATTAATTCCTTATACTAATCAGCTGTTATCCTTTTTCGTTTCAGCCCTTAATGCGCTATACGGCCCGATTCCTTCCGACATCAAGCTATTGTATTTGATATACCCCCTAATAAAGCTATCGCAGATTTCGCTAGCGTTTATTATATCGGGATTATTAATGGTTAAGTCTTTTCCGAAGGCGATTTAGATCGTTTCCTATTAAGAATTCCTACGTTACTTTACGCTTTACCTAACGTATTATAATCCTTTTACGAAATTCGGGTTTTTTTAATAGATTTTAATTATTACGTAAATTTTTTATTTTTAAAAATTTTACAAATCTTTTATACGCGTTATTTGTAAACGATTTCGTTAAACCGTTAGTTATTATACAGTTCGTTTTTTATTACTTAATCCGTACGATTTTTCGTAAATATTTCTGTTTTAATTAATAGTTATATACTTTAACGTATTTTAATTTCGTTACTAGCTGTAAGAAGTTTTCTGTAAGTAATTTAGAGGTTTATTTATTATTATAATTCATTATAAAAAATAATCGAGTTTTAAAATTAATACTTTTAATAATCGATTTAAAATCTTTTTTTAATTATTTAGTTCAAAGTTAATAATTTTTGTTTTAATCGTATTAATAATAATTATATTTTGTTTATTTGCTTTTTATTTTACGGGTTTTTTAAATAACGAGATTACGAATTTTTAAAAACTTTTCCGATTGATCGAATTATTAGCGCACGAAACGTTATTTATATATATTATCGCTTAAACGTTTCCGTTATTTTTATACCGAATAAAGAAATTACGGGTATAATATAGGTACCGAGTTATTTCATTAGCAGTTTTGTAATAAATGTTTGATAAGTTATGGTTAAAACGTGATAATTACGAAACGGTAAATGCGACGTTAGGGCGTATGGAAATAGTAACGAAAAGAAACGAGCCCACTTTTTTTTGATATAATTTTCGTTGCTTATTTGTTGCCGTTTTTTCGAACAGGAGAAGTCCGTACTGGTTTATGGGAATAAAAGGAATTTATCCTGATATATCAATTTGATATTAAATTGTTACTTTTTCGATATACGACTTTTGTAATAATTAGATCGATCGATTATTTCTTCGGCATAGGATATAATTCTTTAGGAATTATTTAAGTTTTTTTAATTCCTTAATTTTGAATTATTTTTTTAACTTGGTAATCGTTTCCTTTATTTTTTTATACCTTAGTACGATATTGTTTACGAAGAAAAATATTAATTTATTACCTTTTATTATTATATAGGGTTTTTGGGGGATTTCCTTAAAGTCCAGCTTTTTAAAGGCGTTTATAAGTGTTTTTTATTATAGGAAGGGTAATTTCTTTAAGTTATATAAAGCTTTCTGAAATTTAAGAACCTTCCTTTTTTTTTATGAACCTTAAAGGTATTTTTATAAAGACCTTTTTATCCAAATCGTTATAAACGAAGGCGTTAATAGCGTTCAGTTACGTTAGTTTTAGATTAAAGTTAATAATTATTATTAGAATAAATCGTAAAGTTATTTTTGTTAACGTTATTATTTTTGTTAACGTTACTATTTTTGTTAACGTTATTATTTTTGTTAACGTTATTATTTTTGTTAACGTTATTATTTTTGTTAACGTTATTATTTTTGTAAATAAGTTTCCAGCTTTTTGTTAATTTCCGCATATTACCTGTTTAACCTTGTATTTTTAAAGCATTCTATATTTGTCAAATTTATATATAAATACTTATTTATAGTAAAATATTTAATGGCTTATAATTAATTTCGTAATTACTTTTTCCTATAACCTAAAAGAATTATGCTTTTTAAAGTAAGTTTCCTAAACCGTACGGAATTGTTACTTTATTAAATAATTTTCCAGCTTCCGTACGTTTTTAAGTAATTCCGTTAAATTTTTCGATAAAAAAAACCTTTTTCCGGTAACGAACATTTTTATTTAAAAGCTGGTAATTTTATAATCGCAAAAGTTATAAAACCTTTTTTCCTTTTACAAGATTCGTAAATTATTTTTATACCGTAAAGTTTTTTTGAAATCCTTTTTAACCTATTAATTAGATTATTTAACCGTTAAGCCGACGTAATTAACGTACGAGATCCTTTTTGTTAACTTTAATAGTTATAAAAAGTTATCTTAGCTTATTTCTTAAGGTTTATTTTGTATTTTACGACGATTTCGTTTTAAATATTTTCTTTTTTTAATTACTGTTCGTTCGAAAAGCCGTTAACTTTATTTTTATTTCCGATAACCTTTATTTCCGATAACCTTTATTTCCGATAACCTTTATTTCTGATAATCTTTATTTCCGAATCTTTTTTTAAGGATTATTTCGTTAACCGTTAATCTTTTAAGTAATTATATTTTCGTAATTAAGTTTTAAGGTTTTTAATTATTTTTTTCCGAAAGTTTTAACGTATTTTTTTTATTAAAAAACTTTATTTCGTTAAAAATTATATTTTTCGTTACCATTACTTTTCCGAACTTTAATATTTATATCCTATATATATTCGTAAAGTTATACCTTACGAAGTATCCGATATATGCTTTAAGATCCAGCTTTTATAATTTACTAAATTTATAATTCGGGTCAAATTTTAATACGTAATATTTATAACCGTACGTTTTAAAATAAGTTAATTAAGGTATTTTAAGGCTTAATATCTTATCCTGTTCAGCCAAATAAATATACATAATTTCATATGGCGTTTTTTATTTAAAGGTAACTGTTAAGAATATATTATAAAAATAAGCAACGTAATTAACGGGTTTTTTTCATAAGTTATATGGCAATTTCGATCCGATTTTTATCGCGCGTATTCTTTCCATTACTATATTCCCCGAACGTTATACGTTTCCATTTTAAGCATACGTATATAAAGTAAAGAGTTCGATAAAAAAATTTTAAACGTAACCATTTAATTAATAAATTCCGGACGAATTTTATATTTCTTCGAATAAACTTTATTCGGAGCCTAGAATAACTTTTAACCCATATTATATAATTCTTTAAAATACGTAAATTTCTTTTTACGTAAAATATATTATTACTTAATATAAAACTTCGTAAAAAATCGTTAATACCCGTTTATATTTATAGGCTTTTTTCGAAAGGTTTTATTAATTTAAACGTACCTTTAAAAAATGTTATTATTTTAAGGTCTGGCTTTTTCCGTAAAGGGATCTTCTTTATCTTTATACAGGTATACGCCGGGTATTCGGTTATTTTAGGGCCCTTTAACAACGTTTTACGGCAGTAATTAAATAAGTACTTTAAGGGTTCTGGCCCGTAATAACTTATTCTTAAATGCTATAGCATCCCTAACCTTAAGGCTTAAATTATTAACTTTCCCGCTGTTTTATTTATCTTCTTAATTATAAGAAAAGCGGCCCTTATATAACTTTTATCTTCGAGTATACGTTACCTTTCACTTTTTTTACGATATATAACTTCTTATAATTTTTGCGAAATTTTACGTTATTATTAAGGATATCTTAATAATAACCTTTTTATTCGAGGCGCTTATACGAAACGATATTATACTAAAAACCCTGGTAATAATCCATTTCTCTTAATATTAGGCCCTTTTTTTACGTAAATTCTTTACATATATCGTAACGTACTTATAACCGAAAATCGTTACTTTAATATTACCTACTAGGATAATATAACCTTTAGGTACCTTCGCGAATTTTTCGAATCGGGTTAAGTTATAAAATATATAAATAAAGCTTTTAAAATTCAAAATCGTACAGTTTTTTAGTGAATATTTATTTAGTACGTTAAATACTTATAAAGTAAGTTATTTATAAAGCCTTTTAAGATTTATTTTATTTTATTTATTAATTATTATTTTCCCTTAATTATAGTTAATATAAAATTTTTAAAAACTTTTTTCCAAATCGCTTTAACCTTTTTTCGAAATTTAACGTCGGAAGTTATCTTTTTATTAAAAAAAATTTAATTCCTTTCGAAAATTTATTTCTTAGAATGTTAATTATATATTTACAGTGTTATATATTATGCCAATCGTTATTATATGTTCGGTAATTTACCCTTATAATAGGGTTTTCATTTCCGAAAGTCGTAATATAAGTACTTTTTTTAATGGTTTTAAAAGTTAATTTTAATTTTTTCTGCCGTAAGGGTATTTTTATTAACGTACGAAATTTCTTATTAACGGTTTTATAAGATAACTTATTAATTTTATTTCGAAAAATAAATAACCGTAATTAATTTACGTATTACGTTTTTAATAACGATATAATATTAACGAAACTATTTATTAATTATAAATTTATTAATTTAAAAATATTATTTTTTATATCGTTCGTTATGATTATATTTTATTTCTTAAGTTATTCGTAAATATCTTTCATATTAACGTATTTTTCGTTTTTTAAAACTTTTTAATTTTTAATTTTTATAAATTTTATCGCTTTTTTATCGTTCGTATCGGTATGTTTCTTAAAATTATTAATCTATTTACGTATCGATTCGGAAACTTTTAAGTAAAATAAAAACGATTTTTTAACGGAATTATATATTATCGACTTTATTACGACGAAATTTTTTTATTACGAATCGTAACGTTATTTTTTAAGCTAATATATTTAAAATAAGTTTTTATATTTCGTTATTTTATTTTCGGAAAAATTAATTACGGAATTTGCTTTTCTATTAACGTTTTCGAACGAAAAATAATCGGGTTTTATAATAAGTAATTCGTTTTTTTCGGGGTCGTATAGTTTAACGATATTTTTGGACGTACGGTTAAATTACCTCAGCTAGCTTAAGCCTCGCTGGCTCTCCATTTTCTTTTTCAAAGTTTTTTAATATACTCTGCTAAGAAGCTAAAAATTAACCAATCAAATACCGTATCCCCGTAACGAGCCAGCAAGGCCTGAGTTCAGGTTATGCGGATAAAGGTTTCGTTCTATATATCGCTACCAAATTTATTAACTTTCTTTTTATTTTTTTTTAAAGAATTAAAAGAATTATATAAACGTATTATTCTGTGGTTAATTTACGTCCGATAAATTTAATACTTTATATACGCGTCGAATATAAGCTAACGTATATATAGGAACTTTTTTTAATTTTTTTGGATACAAATTGTAGCCAATATGGCTAAGTTTAGATATGGGAAATGGGCAACCGTAATAACCTTATCGCTGCGATAGCATAATTACCGGTCGCATTATCGTATACCGGACGTCCTAAGTATATTTTATATATGGAAAGTCCGTATATCGATTTTTTCGGCCGTACGAGTTGTGGTTGTTACGTCGCAGCCTTAAGAAGGTTCCGGACTTAATTAACCGGAACGTCTTTTTTATTACGACGTAATAATTAGCGGTCGCAATATTTTGCCATAAACCTTTTAAAACTAATTTAGTATGGGAAAAACCAGTCCAGTTATTTTTTTGGCCATACGGGTTATGGTTGTTACGTTATAGTTATAAGGGCGTTCCGGGTTAAAGGTTTGTTTATGTTACATCCATAAGGATTCCACTAAACCCAGAGAAGGAGCCGAGTAAATTAAGATAGCTAAGGCCTCTACCCTGGCGGCTAAATCTCGGCTTTCGGCCTGTCTCTATCTGTCTCTAGGGATAAAAAGAAACTATTCCTATCCGTTTTTATCCGTTTTTAAAAATCTTTAGAAATTTTTAAAGACCAAAAAAGATAATAAAAATATATATATCAGCGTTATACCGTTTTTTAATTAAGGGAAAAACTTAAAATTCTTTTTAACGAATAACTTATTTATTATATGATTATTATTTATAAATTAAAATTTTTTATTCCGGATATTATTTATATTTTTAAGTAAATATATAATAAGTTCGTTATATTTTAATAATTTCTTAATTAATAATTAACGAATAATTTAAGGTTTAATTAAGTATAAATTTTTTTAAATTTAATAAAAATAATATTATAAAACGACGTTTAATAAATAAATAATATATTTAATTTCCGTTATTAATTAATAAAGGATTAATAATTATATTAAATAATTTACTTTTTATTAAAAAAGTTTTTTAATTAATCGATTATAGGGTATTTATAATTATTAAAATAAAGGGTTAAGGAAAGTTTTTTTTTAATAATAAATTACATTTATTTTTAAAAGGATAAAAGAAATTATTAAGGTTTAGGTTAAAAAATCCGATTAAAAGGAGGAAAAGGAAATTAAGGAAAAATTTGGTATAAAAATCGAAAAAGGAAAAAAAAAGGAACTTATAATTAATAAGCGATTAGATTTTATAGCTAAAAAGGTTATGGACCTTAAAAAAAACCCGTTAAATTTATTTAATAATTAGGAAAATAAATCCTTATATTTTATTTAAAAATTCCGGTATTTTTTTTAACATATTTATATTCCGCCAGCTGTGACGGCTGACTGGCTTAACCAACTACTAAACCTTAATCGTACGGTTTATGTTGGCAGTAGTACTATGGGAATCTGAGCAATTAACAGAAACGTAATTACGTTTGGTAATAGCAGATGTTAAAGGTAATCTGGGTAACTAAGTTGTATTATAAGCTGGTATTACCTAGATTATAGGAAAGTAACGAACGTATATATGTTACTCTTGGCTCGACCGGCTCGACTCGACTTTACTTCTCTTTTGGTGGTTAAGTCCCCTCGAGCCCATCGAGCCACCTCGAGCTGTCGTTCGGCTCGACTGGCTCGATGTGCCAAGTCCCCTTGGGTTCAATCAGGTCCCTCGAGCCCATCGAGCCCATCACGTGACCCTGGCCCCATACCGGGAGTTCTGTCCCACCACTTCCGACCGTCTGTCACTGTGCCAAGGGCTCTGGTCATAACACCAGCGAATTTTCACCTTTTTATTTGTTTAATTAAAACCGAAAAGGAATAATACCTTTTTTTGCTTATTACGGAACACCTAATATTAAAAGTTATAACTTAAGTATTTTTAAACTTTATAATAAATTTACGGATATAAAAAGATTTTTAGTTAAAGTTAGATTGTATTTTAAATAATAAGAAAATCTTTTAATTAAGGATTATTAAAAAATTATAATTATTTTTTAATTATTTTTTAAAAAAGTATTTAATTAGTTCGAACTTATTTTTAACGATTATTTGGATATTATTAATTATATTTTTAATAATTACGGAAATTTCGAAAAACGAATACCGATTTTATATAAAAATATAAAAAAATAATAATATATAATTAAATTAGTATATAAACTTAAGTAAATTATTGTAACAATTAAATATATAATTAAGTTTAATAAATTAACGATTATTTTTAAATTTTTATATAACGTATTATTTTTTATTATTATAATAACTTGAAAAAATCAATTCAGGATAAAATATTTAAAAAATTTAAGATTAATTTTTTAAAAAAATATATAAATAAGGTTATTATTACCGAGCGTCGTATTTTTAATCGGTACTTTAAAAAAAAGAAACCGGTAAATAAAATAACAATAAACGTTTTAAAAAAAAATTAAAAAATTTTTTTTAAACAAAAATTAATATTATTTTAACGAAATCCAAAAAAATAAGTTTAAAGTTAAGTATTTTAATTATGGTAAAAAAGGTTATTTTAAAAGCGAATATTATTTTTTATTAAAAAAGGGAAAATTCTTAGCTTAAAAAGAAAATTCGTACGGCCGAACGAAATATAAATAATAAGGATAAGGATAAAAAGGAAGTAAATCTTATTGCCGCCGATTAAAAATTTATTATTATTACGATTAATAAGGTTAAAAACAATAATTTAAATTATAAAAATTATGTTATTTATAAAAATATTACGGTTAAAGTTTATAAATATTATTTTAAATAAATAAGTTTTAAAATAATTATTGCGTTAATATATATTTATTATTTCGAGATAGAAAAATATAAAATATATTATCAAAACGGTTAATTACGAAAAGATTTCGATAATTATAAATAATTATTTTCCGAATATTATATTTTTTCGACATATACGGTATATTTAAAACCTTTAATAAATAATCATAGATTTTTGTATTTTATTACTTATTATAATTATAACTGCCTTATTTATTAAAAAGTTAAAAAAGATAATAATTTTTAATTAAAGTATAACGAAAGAATATTTATAAAATTAAATAATAAATGCAAATATATAAAAACTTTTTAATAATTAAATTATTTTAAGTTTTATTATTTATACCTTAAATTAAAATAAAACCGGAAGGTTATAACGTAAAAATATTTCTGTTATTTATTAATATTATGTGATAAGTACGAATTTGTAATTATGGGAATATTTTTTTTCGGAAATTTATTTTTTTAATCCGAGAATTTGCGAAATATAAGATTTAAGGAAAAGTTAAAAGAAAATAATTATTTTTAATTATTAATTTGGTAATAAAAAATAATTTAAATATATAAATAATTATTATATTAAAGATACGGCCCGGAAAGTATGCGAATAAAAAGTTTTTTTAATTTTTAAAATATCTTAGTTAAAAAATTATAAAGGTTCTTAAAAATAAAATATCTAAAAACCCTTATATTTAAAACTTTATATAAGGTAAAAAAAGGAATATAAAATTAAATCGAAATTTGTATTTATTACAGAAATAAGATATTTAATATTATAATCGATTCCGGAAAAGAAAAGTATTTTATTTTTTTTAAAGTAACCGAAAGATATTAAGTTTTTTAGAAATATAAATAATAATTATATAAATTACAAATAATTAATAGAAGTTTATTTATTTACGATAACGATCGAATTTTCCGAAAGATAAAAAAATTTATAATTTACATATAAAAATATTTAAAACGAATTATTTTTAATATCGCCGATATTTTAAAATATAATATTATTTTAAGAATGTTATAATTTCGTTTTAATGATTTAAGGATTAATTAGAAAAAATAAATGTTTTTATGGAATAATTTTAAATTTTCTTTATAAAACTTATTACGTAATTAGAAAAAAAATTAAAGTTTTTAATTTAATAATAATAATATTTTTTAGTTATTAACGGTTTAAAAAGTTATTTAAAAAACGAACTTATAAAAAATTACTTAATTATAATTAATAAGATTATAAGATTTTTATCAAAAAAGGATATTATTTAAAGCTTTATGAAATTTATTATATAAATGTTAAAAAAGTTTTTAATAAAACCTTAAAAAAGGTTATATATAAAAATTTAAATTCTTTATAAGGTATCCAGTTATAATAATACTAAAAATAATAAATAATAAAATTAAAATCGATAAAAATAAAGATTTAATATACCGATAAATTTACGATTATAAATAATTTAACGATATTATTATTAAAAATAGATATTCCTTAATATTAATAAATACTATAAAAAAATATTAATAAAATTAAATAATTTATAGTTTTAAACTTCCTAAATGGTTATTACTTAATTTAAATAATTAAAAGTAAAAAATAAAAAATTATTTTTAAAATTATTTATAAATATTACGAATATAAGGTTATGTTATAAGGTTTAATTAATACCTTAATTAATTTTTAATATATATTTATTATTATGTTACGGAATCTTGAAATAAATTTGTTTTCGTTTATTTAAACGATATTTTTATTTATATAAAAATTTTAAAAGAATATAAAAAGTACGTTATTTAAATTTTAAAAGTTTTTAAAAAAGTTAATTTATTAATAAACGTAAAAAAGAACGTTTAATATATTTAAAAGCTAAATATTTTAAATTTTATTATTATTTTTGGATAAATTTAAATGTAAAATTTTAAATTCAAGGTTATTAAAAATTAGTTAATTTTAAATAAAGTTATTATTATTAAAATCTGTTAATTTTTAAGATTTACCGGTTACGTACAACCTTTAATCCAGGATTACGGTAAATTTATTAACCCCTTAACTAAACTTATTATCAAAAAATACGTTAAAAAAAGTTCCAATTTAAAAAAAAAAAAAAGTCTTTTAAAAAATTAAGGATAAAATTATTAACGCCCCGGTAATTAAATTATTAAACCATAATAAAAAAAAACGATTAAAAATAAACGCTTTAAATTGCGGCCTTAAAATAATTTTAAAATAGTTAAAAAGTAACGGAAAATGATATTTAATTACGTACTTTTTTAAAACCTTTAAAAACGTAAAATTTAAATATTTTATTTACGATAAAAAGTTATTAATAATTATTTTTTAATAAAATTAAAGAACTTTTTAATATTTATTTAATTTATAATAACTTAAAAATTAAATAAACGTTATAAAAATTAAATATCGTTTTTATTTAAATTTAACTTTATAATTTAATATATTAAAAATAAAAATAAAATTTAAACGGATATTTTAAGCCGAAAAAACATTACGATTTTAAAGTTTTTAAACGATATATATAGGTATTATATCGTAAGGACGATAAGGTAGTATAATTATATATAATTTTAAAATAATTGATTTTAAAGCAATTAACTTAATTTAAAAGTTTTTACGATTTTAAAAAACGGAAAAAAATTAAATAATTAAAAGTAAACGATAAAAATTAATTATTATTTTGCAGTAAAGTTTATATTTTCCGTTAATAATAAAAGCAATTTGTTAAAAAATTCCATAAAAACGTTTTATATGGATATTAAAAAATATTTAAAATTATTAAAAGATTTTAAAAGAAATATAATTTTTTAAAATTTTACGGAATGGTAAAATAAATAATTAAAAATTATAACGTTTATAATAAAATTAAAGTAATTTGTTATAAGCCGTATGATTTATTATAACTTATTAATATATTTAATAAAGTATAAAATATTAAAATTTAAAATTCTTTTATTAATTTTTTTATATTAAAAAATCCAGTTATTATAATTAAGTACGATATAATACGGATAATTATTAATAAATTTATTAAATATGGGTTTTTTTATTTTTTAAAGGAACCATAATTATAAAATAATTAATTTACATTTTTACTCGATATTATTTTAATAAATATAAAGTATTTAAAAAATTATTTTTAATTACAATAAATTTTTTATATTTAAATTCGGTACCAGCTTTTTTAAATAAATTAATATTAAGCTTAAGTTTTCGATAATTTATTATTTTTAAATAAGTAATTAAATAAAATAATTAAATTAAACCTTAAAATAATGCTTTCGGAATTAGGTTAATTATTAATAAAATAATTAAATTAAATTTGTATTATTTGCATAAAAAATTTATAATATATCCGTTAACGAAAATATAAATATATTACCTTATATAATTATATATAAATATAACGTAATAATTTAACGATTAAAATAATTAATATATAAAATACCGGTTATTATTATAATAACTTTACGATTAAAAATAATAATAATAAAAATTAAAATAATATAAACCAGATTTTAAATTAAGTTATAATTTTTGTAACAAAAAATAAAAAATATTATAATAAAAAAGAATTAAAGGATTAACTTTAACCAAAAAAAATAAAATTTATTTATTATGCCAAAAATAAAACGTAACGTTAAATCTTTTCCAAATTAAAACGAAAAAGCCTAATAATAAATTTAATTTTAAAAGGTTTGGCCTGTTTAAAATTAAAAAAACTATTTTAAAAATTAATTATAAATTATTATTACCTAAGATTATAAAAATATATTTTATATTTTATATTTCCCTTTTAAAATTAGCTTTAAAAATATTTTACTTAAAAAAAACCTTAAGATCGAAAAAGACGATAATAAATACGAATTCGAAAAAATATTAAATTTTAAAATGGTTAAAAATAAGATTTAATATTTAATTAAATAAATAAATTACTTTTTTAAAAATAATATTTGGGAATTATTTAAGTACTTACCAAATACGATAAGTTTGGTTAAAAAACTTTTATTAACAAAATTTTAACCGATTAAGGCCGTAAACGGTCACGACTTTTTATTTAAATTTAAATTTAAAACGTTTTAATCGAAAAAGGTAAATACCTTTATTAATATATTAAACTTTAAAGTAAATTACGCTTATTCTTTTTTTAACGGCTTTTTTTTTATTTAATTCTTTTTATTTTTTAAATCTTTTTATATTTTTAAATTCTTTTTAAATAAATAAAATTTTTTAAAAATATAATTATTTAAATTAACAATTTAACCGAATAATACGGTTAAAAAATTTTTGTAATTATTAAATCGTTAAAAAAAAAATTTATTTATTCGAAATTTTTTAATCCGAATATTTTTAAAAAACGATAACGAAATGAAATTTTTATTATAAATTTAAATATTAACCGATAAATAATTTTGGTAATTTTTCTGGTTTTTTAATATTTTATAAAAAAACCTTTTTTTTAAAATAACGTATATACGGCATAATTTCGAAACCAAATTAAAAAGTCGATTTTATAAGTTCGTAACGATTTTCGGTTCAAATTTTAAAACGTTTTTAAGGTTTATTTATTATAATCAAAACATATTACGGTATTAAAGAAAAAAGGAAGCTTACTTTTTAAAAATCTTTAAAATAAAAATTTAAAAAAAAATTATATTATATTTATAAGGATTTTATTAAACCTAAAAAAAGCCAGGTAAATTAAAATAACTAAAGCCTTTATCCCGCTAGTTAAATCTCGGCTTTCGGCTTATCTTTATTTATTTCCAGGAATAAAAGAAAACTACCTTTATCCGTTTCTGTCCGTTTTTAAAAATCTTTAAAAATCTTTAAAAACTAAAAAAGATAATAAAGATATATATATTAAACGATTTTTTATATAAATAATATCCTTTTAGTTCCGCTTTTTAGCTATTAATTTAAGCTTTTAACCAAAAATAATTATACCGTTTTTTAATTAAAAAAAAGTCCAAAAATCTCTTTAACGAACACCTTATTTATTATGCTATTATTACCTGCAAATCAAAAACCCCCATTTCGGATACTGCTTATACCTCCAGGTGGATATATAACAGGTTCGTTACACATAACTATTAAATAGCTAAAGATCACGATATTAAATATTTTCGAATTGTTTCCTAAAAGCGTATATTAATAATTGATAATAATAACAGCTAACTGTCTACGTTAGGGTTTTAAGGAATTAATCCCTTATATTAATTAGCTGTCACCCTTCTTCTTTTCAGCCCTTAGCGCATCATACGGCCCGATTCCTTCCGACATCAAGCCACTGTATCTGACATAATGAAACTAGCATATCAAATTAGAGAGTCTACCTCCTGCAAAGGCGGTGACCAGAGTCCTCTTGAATAGGATGCGTGTACTTAATGATCGCCTAAAATACCTATGTGAACCCAGCAACCATCTTAAATGCGGCCTGCGAAGTATTAGCTATTCGCCACATCGACTCGTGTGATAACGACCCCCAAGCGGATAATTCCCGATTAGATAGTCATACGGCCTACCCTACTTCTCATATGCCTAACTTTGGGGCGAGTGTATTGATGAATGCACATCGCTCTAATAGTTTCTCACGTTCGAGCTTCTGCCGTCTGCCCTGAAGGGCGGCCGACTCCATCTCTCCGAATTCTATCCCATCCATGAGTGGGTGCTGCATGCTACCTTGCTGTGCGCCTTCGAATCTCGTGTCGTCAGCTATTCCGCTCAAAGCGCAAGGTCCCGTCCCGAGGGGTCCGCCAATGAGCTGTAGGTTGACCCTCGGAGGACCAGACACGGTTTCCTCACCCAGGCCTTCGGGTTCCGGAAAAGCTTCCGGCCATGATCTAAAGTCTTCGTCGTCTGGATTCACCGGACTACCAGTGTACGCGAAATTAATAAATGACGCAGCTATTGACGTAGATAGCTTCTGGTCTGCTTCTCTGACCTCGCCCTCGGGAAACAACCCGTTGAATATGTAATTGGTGTCGCTGCCGTGGCATACACCAAGATAAGGCATCCCGGCACCTTTGAACATGGACGTCAACATACTCTGATTCAAGTCGTAGAGGCGAACCCCAGGGAAGGTCGAGTCGATCGCCTTGGACTGCCTAGACATCTCATAACTGAAGTCGATGGAAGAGCACGTGAACAACATGTCCCGTAGGATACGAGAGACTCGAAAATAATGAACAGGGGCGACTGGGTCGGATCCATCTTTGCGGGCTTCATAGTTTCTAGCCTCTTCTTCGAAATCCGCAGTTGGATATAAAGAGAATAGTTTCTCGTAGTCGTCATCGGTAAGAGCATGAGCAAAGCTTTTAACTGGGCCTTTCATGGCTTCTTCATCTTCGAAGTGAGGCGCGGGCCCCGCGTTCATCGCGCCGTCGTCTTGCGTCCAGCCGAAAACCATCGGAATTCCTAGGCTAATCAGTGCTGCCAGAAGAATAGAAGGGATAAGAAGATACCTTTGACAAATTTTCCAGCTTTATATAGAATCGACTGACGATCTGGTATAAGGTCTCCATCCACCGATGGAATGAAGGTGAAGAGCCCAGCTGGAGGATGATTGCTCCTTGAATATTCCATTGCCGTTTCCGTCAGCTTTTCCATGGGTACCTCCTTCATACACTTTAAGACCTCCTTATCACTTGTACTTCCACATCCTAATTTCTCTGCGACAGCACGAGTATGAGTCTCAGTGGCGTCCGAGGTAATGTTAAGTGCTGTACCGGGTGGTCCAGACATAGCCCAAACCTGGGAGAACGGCACGCCCTGTTCACCGCTATAAGCCATCAGATGGAGCGAGATGAAGGTACCTCCCGCACTCAATCCGAAGGCTGTAATCTTGTCCGGATCACCACCAAAGGCTGCTATGTTGTCTTTAATCCATTGGAATCCGGCTCTTTGGTCTCTCATCCCTATATTCAACGACTTCTGCTCTTCCAAGATGGGAAGGCGCGCAAACCCGAATATGGTGATTCGGTAATTCAATGCCACGTAAATAATTGGTTTCTCCAGGGATGCTGACAGTGTGATTAGGTTCTCGGGGTCAAAATGAGGATCATATGCCGAGCCTTTCACGACCCCGCCCCCGTGAAGCCAGACCACAACTGGAAGCTTGTCTTCCGCGGTGGTTCCAGCAGGCCTGGAAATACGCAGGTTAAGGCAGTCCTCGTCCATATCTGGCGTCTCTACGAAGAACGGCGGCATGCCAGGTCTGGATTGCGGACAGGCAGAGCCGGGTGCGGTGGCGTCGATCTCGCTTCCTTCTGGTGGCGTGTATAATTCAGGCGGAGCGAAACGTCGCGCGCCGGATGTATCATGAGCAAATCGAATATTTTGGAAATGCTCTATTGACCCTTTCGCCGAACCCCGATAGGTGACTTTGCTCTTTTCGAGCTGCACCACCGGTTCCGCCGCCGTAACACAGCTCAGGGCCAGGCCAAGCAAGGCCGCTCGTGTGAATGCTGAGACCATCTCCCCAATGGATGCGGTAGGATCTGCCTTGTAATTTAACTATGAAATGAAAAGGAAGAGGAAAAGTTCGGATAGCAGGAACATAAGTACGGGAGAGTAAGACTGTTCTGCGAGGTGTTATGCATTTACACTAGATGGTTTGAGAACTAAGAGAACAGGAAGGTGGCTACACGGCGAGGTCCTACAGACATACTTCATTTAATGGATAACGCTATGAGCATATATTCACCAAACGGTATTACAATTCAAATCTACCGTCAACTTGAAGAGCGGTGGGTATTTAAGCAGCACGGCTATCACTGTCACATCATGTACGAGTGGACGTGGTAATTCAAGCATGCATATGCTAGTATTCAATGACCATATTATGCCCGTTCCCCACCTCAATATGATGCTGCTACCAACATATTTGAACTTGTGCAACATCTACAGACACCCGGACCGTTCACATATCACAATTGTCAATCCCCGTCCCGAGCACGTCACCCCGCTTTAAAGCATCTCTCTTTAGAATGCAGAGGTCCGTGTCGAACTCTGTCAAGCCATCTCGTTTATATGACTGAACTCCAACAGTTCTTTTTGCTAAAGCCTATTAGAGGGCTAGTAAACGGCAAGATGAATAAAGACTGACCTGGAATAGGTATAGCGCTCGTTGGCACAGCCGTTGCGCAGATTAGGGCAAACAGCGACGTGAACTTCATTTCGCGGTGTGTTGAGTTCAACAGAGAAGGTCCAAGGTTTGAGAAGATGGTACGATAAAAACTGTACTGAAGCGTACGATGACGAGTGGGAGCCAGCCTCTTAATATCCCTTTTAGAAGTGTGCTTGTCATGTCAGCCATCGGGTCATCTTACTAGAGCTCCTCGCTTGTTCTGCTTTATCTTCTTAATCAAGTCTGATCGTTGTAGCCTTGCAATGGAATCCTGGCAGTGGTCATTGCCACTGTAGTGCTTTCCCTAGGCGTGCCGCTTCAGGCGAAGATATGCAAGTGCATGCCAAGAGCTGAACAGGTGACCCCAAACGCAAAGCTGCAATGATACAGGAATGAACTGCGGCCGGCGGATAGGTGTTGTTCCGGAGCTTAACGATGGTTACATTGACCGTTCTTCTACAGTTTGAAAAAAATCCACCATAACCACACAATTAGACCTAACTGCCTTGGGATGTTCCAGTTGCCTCATGAGAACAGATGGTTGAATAAATCAAGTTTTCTTACGGCCTTGCAGTACCTTTGGCGTAAGGCGATTCCCCCACCAACGCTCCACACCATCAACGCGCCACCCCACACCTGCGTTACGCGTTAATCCACTTACTGATTTCTTTCCTTCTAAAAGACCTTTTAATAACGCTTTAAAAATTTTAAAAAATTATTTTCTTATGTAGCAAAAATCACGTTTTCGAACGATATATAACTTTTAGCTTAATTCCATACGGCATAAGCGGTTAAAAAGTATAAAATGGAAGAATTTTAATTAATAAATCTTTAAAAAATACCAGGTCGGTAAATAGTATATAATACGCCGTATCGAAAATATATTAGAAAAAGTTAATAAAGCTTATTTAAAGTTATTACAAAATTAAAAGAAAGTTTTAATTAAGCTATTATATAACGCTAATTAAGTTATACGTTATCTTATTTCCGATTTCGTTTATACGTATAATACCCTTTAATTAATAACGGCAACCTTAAACCTTTAAGGAAAAGTTAAATAACTTAATTTTTATGTTCGTATTTTAAAATACAAACTTTTAAGAATATAACGATTAATTATAAACGTTTAACTTTACCAAAAGTTAAATTTATAAGTAAGGAAACCGATATAACGTAAATGAAATCGGAATAATAAAAAGAAAAAAAACCGTTTTCGTTTTCGGTAAAGTTTTTAAATTTCTAAAAAATTAAATAAGGATTTCGTAAAAATAATATCGCTTAAAAAGGTAAAAGTAAGCCTTGAAATCCTTACGAAAGAACCCCTTATTATCACTTAGCGAATCTAATAAAAAAATAAACCTGTTAAAAGCGAAAAAGATAATAATAATAATTTTAATTATATTATTATACGTAGCTATTAGTATAAAATTAATAATTTAAGTGGTTATTAAGATATTCTTAATTACGTTAAACGGTTATGTTATTGATGGCTTTAAAAATGGGTGGCGCGTTGATGGGGTGGAGCGTTGATGGGGGCGTCGCCTTATCTCCAGCATACAGTTCCTAGCGGGAGAAGCCTGTCCGCCCTCGACACTTCTTTAGTTCAAAACATCTTCCCCTCGACGCTCTTCACTAACTCCCGGTTTTGCAGCTGTGCTGGGAGAACCATTATCATGTCACTGTTCACAAACCGGAAACTTCAATATGCGCCCATTGATGGCCAGGAGGAGGGCGTAGATACAACGTCAACCTCTTCACAAGCTGAAGGTGTGTGGCGGCACAGATTCTACGTCCTCCTCGTTTCTTCGTGTTTGACTCTTTCACTCATAATTGGAGGTTTTGTATACAGACTAGATACATTATCATGTCCTCCGTTGACGCCCGGTGCCACTGCACCGTATTGTACGTCGAGTGTACAATCTTCTATGCCATATTACTGACTATAGCAATAGCGCCCGCACCATTGAAGTACATCAACAGATATCTCACAAGGGACCCTGATACTCCGAAGTTTATGGGTCGTCCACGGCGCGAGTTAGATCAGGCCTGGCATGATCTGCTAGAGGGGACACTGGTTCGGTTTTCAGAAGAAGAGCTCTTGCTAGCTAATAATGCAACATCTGTAAGACTTCAGGGAGGTGGCTATGCCGGTGGGCTAGGGATATCGCATTCATTACACTGCTTGGTGAGTATAACTCGGCGCTAGGATATTTGCTCCTGAGATCGACCCAACCTAAGACCCTCGTTCTCCCCGTCATTTCATTAAATATTTCCCGTTCGTAACATGTCATCTTAGGCAGTCTATTTACTGCGGCTATCCTTGAAATAACACTCCTTTCTCTTATGGTTCCACGGGACTATTTTTGATGTTAAGCTGAGTGACTAACTAGAGCATTCACTAGAAACGACTTAAACAATATATACACCCCGACTACTACTACAGTCACGAAGAGCAAGACTGGGACGAATTATACTCCCATGTCGATCACTGCTTGGAATCACTCCGCCAGGAATTGCTGTGCAACGCCGATACCAACGTTTACACTCTCAAATGGACACCACACAGCAGGTTCAAGCCGACAGTGAAGGTCCCCCAGCCACATGCTTGTGTAGATTGGGAAGCACTCCATGGCTGGATGAAGGCGAGAGCTGCGAGGTTAGATGATATGGTGGGACCCCCGGAAAGCTTATACGAGGAAGAGGAAACAATGACCAAACCTTCGGTTTGAGGGGAAAAGACGAATAATAATCATCCTGATAGTGGGTATACAGGAGTGCTTGCTATTTCTAGGTCATGTACATGTTTTATGCTGCCTCCCAATAGCTACGTTCTAAGAACGATAAAATCTCCTGTTTATGGGATAGTTAGAAACCTCAAGAGGCTCACTTAGCCTCAATTGTACTAGGCCCGCCGTGCATGAGACATACAAAGATCGGTCATACCAGCCCCTGTCGGGAGTCCCGCAAAGTAACCCGCCGGTGCTTCTATTCCGAGAAAGATCCTTGCACATAAGAGAGAGCTGTGGGATACATTAATCGGACACCTCTTCCGTTCAGATTTCATACCTCTAAATATAGCTAACTGCAAGGTAGCAATAAACTATAATCTCACCTAGTATATGGTGCTGGATATGCCGTGGCAGCCCTCTGACAGCAGCTTCTTCTGATAAGGTTCATACATCCTCTGGGGTAGCTGGCCGAAAATGCAACATTTCTCATGAATTCATATCAGACCAGGTTTATAACATCAGTTGTTTAGGCCAGTCATCCTTAACCTTCGTAGCGGGAACAGGGGCCATATGCTTTATCTTCTCCTTGATGCAAAATAAGGGGGTTTTAATTTCGCGATCAGAAAAGTCTACGTGCCTTCATGACGTTACTGTTTTAGTGCATTACATTTAGCTACACCGAAATGGCTGGTATGGCTCTGATGGATAAATGGCATGTAGATATTCTCAGAGGTCACAACTAGGTAAGTACGATCGGGGGACAAAGATATGGAAACTGTCGGATATAGGGGACATCAGTGGTTGTATTCAATTGGGCTAAATACATGCACTTTCGCAACGCGTACTGCTTTTACGTAGCTAATCAACGGTTACCTCAGCTGGCTCAGGCATCCTGTTATGACGTGAGGGCTTGGCCCGTTGGCGGACGGTCGGAGGATGTGGGACATATCCCCGACGTGGGTCGCGGGTCACGTAACTGGCTTAAAGGTCTTAAAGGGTATAGCACTTTAAGCCCCTTAAGACTGCGATAAGGCTTAAAGGTCTTAACGGGTTTTAAAAGTTTAAGCTTTTTAAAAACCTTAAGTTAAGAATAATATATATACGTTTATTAATTTTTTATAATTTAAATAATATTAACTTATAATATAACTTAATTATTTAAATTACTTTAAATATTTATTATTATTAAACGTAATTAAATATATAATTTAAATTTAATAATTAATTAAATTAATTAACCGTTATATAATATAAGCTGTTATTTAATAATATTATTAAATTTTAGGTAATATTTTCGGTATTATATTTATTAGTTTATAATTTATTAATCTTATTTACGGAATTTATAATGATACGATAAATTTTGATAAAAAAAAGTATATAAGAATTAAACTTTACGAGAAAAAAGGTATTTCGACAACAGACGGAATTAACGGACGTATTATATAACTAAAATTAAAAAAAATATCGATTTTATTATTTTGTTTTAAAGGGCCTATAAAAAACTTAAAGATAAAAAAAAAAGGTTTTATAATTAAGGAACTATTAAAAAAAATCGACCAATTTATTTAAGTTTTACAAAAAAAAAAATAAAAAGATATTAAAATTACTTTAACTTATACCGTTCGATAAAGTTTTTATTAAATTATTATTATTTTTTACTTAATACCGAATTTATTTTAATTATTATTTCATTTAATTTACGATATTTACGTTAAGGGTTATTTTCATAATCAGTTATCTTAAAGAAAATATAATTACGTAATTCGAATTAACCTTAAAGGAATATATTACGTTGCCGTTAAAATAACAGTTATCCGAGGTATAAATAAAATAAGGATTACGAAAAATTTAAACATACTGTTACAGTACAGGAACAGGGGTTCCTGTCTTGGAGAGACCGGCCTCCGGGGCCTGGTGTGGGGTCCTTACGGCTGATTTTCGGGTAAGGAAAGCTTGGCTTCCCTCGCGCCAAGACTTGGGGATCTGGTGGATCTGGTAGATCTGGAGGTAAATCCAACAGATCCCACAGATCCACGACATACTTATTAAAATCCAGGATGGATATATAACGGACGGTTTTCTATATAGATAATACCTATTTAATTTTCGTTTTTTAACTATTAACCTAAACTTTTAACCAAAAATAACTATACCGTTTTTTAATTAAAGGAAAAATCCGCAAATTTTTTTAACGAACACTTTATTTATTATATTATTATTACTTACAAATTAAAAACCCTTATTTCGGATATTATTTATACCTTTAAATGGATATATAATAAGTTCGTTATATTTTAATAACTTTTTAATTAATAATTAACGAATAATTTAAGACTTAATTAGGCATAAACTTTTTTGAACTTAATAAAAACGATATTACAAAACGACGTTTAATAAATAGATAATATGTTACCGAAGGTTACTAAAGCTAAAGGCCAGAAAAAATTTTCTTTTTTTTAACAGCAGCTTACCCCTGCCCTTAAGGAGGCAAAAAAGATTATTAAGGTGTAACCAGAAAAGTTAAACTACGAAAAAAAAGTTAAAAAAGTTCCTATTACGGAAATAAGAAAAGAAAAAAAATTAACGATTAACTAACGACTGGACCTTATGGCCGAAGAAATCGTAAAACTTTAAAAAAAAAACGTTAAATTCGCTTAATAATTAAAAAAGGTTTCCGTAATTCTAAAAATTATTCTTTATCCAAAAACTTTAATACCCTTTTTCGAAATACCTGCCCCTTATTTACGGACTCCTGCCCCTTTATTATTTGGCCGAAAACGAAAAAAAACTATAGCCCTTCTTATTTATCATAAAATACTTAACATTAAAGGGTATAAATTAATTACTTCTAAACCTTATAATGGATCCATAAATATGGAAAACTTCTTAATTAAGGCCAGATTCCACCTTAAGTAATATAAAAGCTTTTTAACGGAAGATTACCAAAAGATTATAACTATCTTTTAATTATTTGCCGGAAAAATATTCGATTAATTCGAACTTATTTTTAATAATTATTTAACAAATTTTTCCGATAATTACTTGGATGTTATTAATTACGTTTTTAACGATTATAAGCATTTTAAAAAATGGATACGAACCTTATATAAAAATACAAATAAATAATAATACGTAATTAAAAAAATGCATAACTTAAAATAAATTACGTTTATTATAAAATACGTAATTAAGTTTAATCGATTAATAACCATTTCCAAGTTATTAAAAAAAACGTTATTTTTTTTCTTTTATAACGGCTTAAAGGAATAAATTAAGGATAAAATGTTTAAAGTTCTTAAAGAAGGACTTTTTAAAAAATACGTTAATAAGGTTATTATTTCCGACCGACGTATTTTCGATCGATACCTTAAAAGGAAAGGTACCGGCCGACGAAATAACGATAAACGCTCCAATAATAACAAAAAAATAAAGGATAAATCCCAAAAGGAAATTAATATTATTTTAACGGAATCCAAAAAAAATAAATCCAAGGTTAAATATTTTAGCTATAATAAAAAGGGTTATTTTAAGAACGAATATTATTTTTTACTAAAAGAAAAAAACCCCCAGAAGAATTCCTAGAAAGATAGGATTTCCCAGCCCAAAAAGAAAGTTTGCGCGGCCGTACGAAATATAAATAACGAAAAAGAAGATAAAAAAGAAATAAACGTTACTTCCGCCAATTAGGAATTTATTATCGTTACGATTAATAGGGTTAAAAATAATAACCCAGATTATAAAAATTATATCATTTGCAAAAGTATTATGGTTAAAGCTTGTAGATATTATCCAGAACGAATAAGTTCTAAAATAACCATTACGTTAGAATATACTTATTACCTCGATATATAAAAATGTAAAATATACGATTAAAACGGTTAATTACGAAAAAATTTCGATAATTATAAATAATTATCCTTTAAATATTGCATTTTTCCGAAATATATAATATACCCCAAATTAGCAGATAATTATAAGTTTTTGCATTTTATTACTTATTATAATTATAATTACTTTATTTATTAACGAACTAAAAAAGGTAACGACTTTTAGCCAGAATATAATAAGGAAACGCCTATAAAACCAGACGATAAATACAAATATACAAAAACTCCCTAATGGTTAAATTACCTTAAATCTTGTTATTTACACCCCGAATTAAAATAAAGCCAGAAGGCCATAACGTAAGGATGTTTATGTTACGCGCTAGTACCATGCGATAAATACGATTTCCTAGCTATAAGAATACCCCCTTCGGAAGTTTACCTTTTTGACCTAATAATTCGCGAAATATAAAACCTAAAAAAAAGCCAGAATAAGATAGTTATCTTTAAGTACCAATTCGGTAACAGAAAGTGGTTTAAATGTATGGATAACTATTATACTAAGCACGCAGCCCGGAAGGTACGCGAATGGAGACGCCTTCTGGCCCCCAGGGCACATCAGTCAAAAAACGGCAAAGGCTTTCGAAAATAAGGCACCGAAAAGCCCCTATATACAAAACCTTATACGAAGCAAAAAAAAGAATACGGAACCAGATCGAGATTACCATTTATTATGGAAATAAAATATTTAATACTATAATCGATTCCGGAACAAAAAGGAACTTTATTTTCCCCAAAATAACCGAAAAATACCGGATTCCTTAAAAATATAAATAATAATTTTATAAATTACGAATAATAAATAAAAATTTATTTATTTACGATAATAATCGAATTTTCCAAAAAATAAAAAAATTCGTAATTTAAATATAGGAACATTTAAAACGAATTATTTTCGATATCGTTAACATTTTAAAATTTAATATTATTTTAAAAATACCATAATTTCGTTTTAATAATTCCCGGATTAATTAAAAAAAATAAACGTTTTTATAAAATCTATTATATAATTAAAAAAGCTAAAATTTTCAACCTAATATTAATAATATCCCTTAAGTATCGAAAGTTTAAAAAATTATTCAAAAAACGAATTAAAAAAAAATTACCCGACTATAACTAATAGGACCATAAAATTCCCATTAAAAAAGGATACCATTTAAAGCTTTATTAAATTTATTACATAAACCTTAAAAAAATTAAAACTTTTTGGAAAAATTTTTAACGAAACCTTAAAAAAGGTTATATTTAAAAATCTAAATTACCTATAAAATATCCAATTATAATAATACTAAAAATAAAAAATAACAAAATTAAAATCGATAAAAATAAAAATCTAATATATTAACAAATTTACGATTACCGATAACTTAACGATATTATTATCAAAAATAAATATCCCCTAATATTAATAAGAACTATAAAAAAAAATATTAATAAAACCAAATAATTTATAGCTTTAAACCTACCAAACGGTTATTACTTAATTCGAATAACCAAAAACGAAAAATAAAAAATTGCTTTTAAAATTATTTACGGATATTACGAATATAAGGTTATACCATAAGGTTTAACTAACGCCCCAGCCAGCTTTTAATATATACTTATTATTATTTTACGGAAATTCCTAAATAAATTCGTTTTCGTTTACTTAAACGATATTCTTATTTATTTAAAACCTTTAAAAAAATATAAAAAATATATTACTTAAGTTTTAAAAACTTTAAAAAAAACCAACTTATTAATAAACGGAAAAAAAAACGTTTAATATATTTAAAAACTAAACTTTTTAAACTTTATTATTATCCTAAAATAAATTTAAATCCAAAATTCTAAATTAAAAATTATTAAAAACTGGTTAATTTTTAACAAAATTACCGTTATTAATATCCGATAATTTTTGGAATTTACGGATTACGTACGACCTTTAATACAAAATTACGGCAAACTTACCAATCCTTTAACCAAACTTATTACCAAAAAGTACGTCGGAAAAAAATTTAAATTTCTAAAAAAAAAAAAAAAAAAACCTTCCGAAAAATTAAAAGCAAAATTATTAACGTCCCGGTAATCAAACTGCCAAATTATAATAAAAAAAAACGACTTAAAATAAACGCTTTAAATTATACCTTTAAAATAATCCTAAAATAACTTAAAAATAATAAAAAATAATACCTAATAACGTACTTTTTTAAAACTTTTAAAAACGTAAAACTTAAATATTTTATTTTAATAAAAAGTTACTAACGATTATTTTAATACTTAAAAAATAAAAATTATTCCTTAACGGAATTAAAAAATTATTTAATATTTATTTAAATTATAAAAATTTTATCCGATTTATAATAACCTAAAAGTTAAATAAACGTTATAAAAATTAAATAATTTTTTTATCCAAGTTAAATTTTAAAATTTATTATATTAAAAATAAAAAAAATATTTAAGCAAACATTTTAAACCAGAAAAAAATTACGATTCAAAAATTTTTAAACAATATATATAAATATTATATCATAAGGACGACGGAATAATATAATTATATATAACCTTAAAATAACTTACTTTAAAAAAATTAACTTAATTTAAAAATTTTTATAATTCAAAAAAACGAAAAAAAATTAAATAATTAAAAAAAACGATAAAAATTAACTATTATTTTGTAGCAAAATTTATATCTCCCGCTAACAACAAAAAAAATTTGTTAAAAAATTCCATAAAAATCCTTTATATAAATATCAGAAAATATTTAAAATTATTAAACGATTTTAAAAAAAATATAACTTTTTAAAACTTTACTAAATAATTAAATAAATAATTAAAAATTATAATATTTATAACAAAATTAAAATAATTTATTATAAACCGTATAATTTATTATAACTTATAAACATACTTAATAAAATATAAAATATTATAACTTAAGATTTTATTATTAATTTTTTTATATCAAAAAATCCCGTTACCGGAATTAAATATAATATAATATAAATAATTATTAACAAACTTATTAAATATAAATACTTTTTACCCTTTAAAAAAACTATAACGGTAAAATAATTAACCTATATTTTCGTTCGATATTATTTCGACAAATATAAAATACCAAAAAAAATTATTTCCGATTAAAACAAACTTTTTACGTCCAAATTTAATACCAACTTTTTTAAGCAAATCGGTATTAAACTTAAATTTTCGATAACTTATTACCTTTAAATAAATAAATAAATAAAACGATTAAACTAAACTTTAAAATAATATTTTCGAAATTATATTAATTATTAACAAAATAATTAAATTAAACTTTTACTATTTATATAAATAACTTATAATACGTCCGTTAATAAAAACATAAATATATTACCTTATATATTTATATATAAATATAATATAATAACTTAACGACCAAAATAATTAATACGCAAAATACCAATTATTATTATTATAACTTTACGAATAAAAATAATAATAACAAAAATTAAAATAATATAAATTCGGTTATAAATTAAATTATAATTTTTATAACAAAAAATAATCTAGTATTATAATAAAAAAAAATTAAAGGATTAATTTTAACGAAAAAAAACAAAATTTACTTATTACGCCAAAAATAAAACGTAACGATAAACTTTTTCCAAATCAAAACGAAAAAGTTTCATAATAAACTTAATTTTAAAAAACTTAAACCGTTTAAAATTAAAAAAATTATTTCAAAAATTAATTATAAATTATTATTACCCAAAACCATAAAAATATATCCCGTATTTTATATTTCCTTATTAAAATTAACCCCAAAAAACGTCCCGCTTAAAAAAAACCTTAAGATCGAAAAAAACGATAATAAATACGAAATCGAAAAAATATTAAACTTTAAAATAATCAAAAATAAAATTTAATATTTAGTTAAATAAATAAATTACCTACCTAAAAATAATATATAGAAATTACTTAAATATTTAACGAATACGATAAACCTGGTTAGGGATTTTTATCGACAAAATCCTAACCGACCGTTTTTAATACGGCCAAGGTCGCAGGCGATAACGGTCCTTTGCCCAAATCTAAACCTTCGGCGTTCTAGCCGAAAAAAATAAATATTTTTATTATAATATTTATCTTAAAAATAAGGCGTACTTATTCCACTTCCATACGATACTACTTTTCTTCCAACCTTTTCCGTTTTTTCAGTTAATCTAACTTTAAACTTTCCTTTAATATTTTTAAGGCTTTCTTTTTAAAAAAATCCTATTAAAAACGTAAATATCTTAACCTTTTAATAAATTCCTTTTATTTTTTTTCCTACCGGCGTCGTAATTTATTTAATTCCCTTTTTGTAACTTCCTAATATTCCAGGAAATTATTTTTAACCTTTCGTTACTTTTATTATAATCGTTATTAAATTTCGTTTATTTTCTTTAATAAGTTCATAATTTCCGTATTATAAAAAAGATATTAATAACGCGTATATTAATTATAACTTAAATATTCCAAAAAAAAATAATCGGTTTAACCGAACCGAATATAATTAAAATAAGGAAAAACTTTAATTCCAAAAATCCTAATTAAATTAGTACGAATATTACGGATATTACGCTAATTATTACGTTACCTTTTTCGCTTTTCCTTTTTACTTATTATAATAAAATTAGCTAAAAAGTTACAAAAAAACCCCTTTAACAAAAACAAAAAGAATACTTACGGTTCTTATCTTTAAGACAAAAATCCTTAAAAAGAAAAAATAATATTACAGTACAGGAACAAAAGTTCCTATCTTAAAAAAACCGGCCTCCGGGACCTGGTATAGGGTCCTTACGGCTAATTTTCGGGTAAAAAAAGCTTAGCTTCCCTCGCGCCAAAACTTAAGGATCTGGTAGATCTGGTAAATCTGGAAGCAGATCTAACAGATCCCACAAATCCACGACACACTTATTAAAATCCAGGATAAATATATAACGGACGGTTTCTTATATAAATAACACCTATTTGGTTTTCGTTTTTTAACTATCAACCTAAGCTTTTAATTAAAGGTAACTATACCGTTCTTTAATTAAGGAAAAAATCCTTAAATTTCTTTAACGAATACTTTATTTATTGTGCTATTATTACTTACAAATCAAGAAACTCCATTTCGGATACTACTTATACCTCCAGGTGGATATATAACAGGTTCGTTACATATACGTTACGAAAGGTTTTTAGTATAATAAACAAACAAACGAAGGTCGAAATATAATTTAAAAATATATATTAAAAAATGTCCGTATTTAATTACGGTATTACGTTTATTTAGCTAGCTTCGAAAATAAATTAAAAATAAAAAACGTTTATAGTTAAATTTTTTAAAACTTATAACGGAAAATTTAAAGAAGATTTTTTAAAAACGATTAATTAAGGTTTTTGATTAATTATATCGTAAAGGCGGTTAAAATCGACAACCGATAATACGTATAAAGGATTTAAGGTATTAAATATTATAATAATAAGCGTTAGTATTTTATAAATATTAATTTGTTACAAGAAGATATTACGTTTTATAATATATAATTACGATTTATAAAACCAAAAGCCATATAAAAAAGAGATTGGACCTAGATTAAGTATTATAATTACGATAAGATAGGTTACGTTGGAAATTAATATAATGTTTTAAAAATAACGTTATAATTAAATCCTAATATTTAAAGGACGATTTAAAGGCTTTAACAGAAATAATAAGGCCGATTTTTTGGTATAGTCTGGAAAAAGGAAAATTTTAACTTATTTTTAAAAGTACGAAAAGGATTACGAAAAATTAAAGTATTTTTTCAAACCGTTATCAAACGATAAAATATTACCATAACCGGATTAACAGTTACGTAGTAACTTTAAAATATAACGGATAGAGAAAATTAATATTAAAGCGATTATTATTTCGAACCTAATAAAAAAAAATAACGAAAATAGTACGAATTAGGCGAATAAATAAAGAAATATTAAAGTTGGAATAAGGGTTTATGTTTAAAAACACTTAACCGATATAATAAACTATACGTTATCTATTACGTAAAGGCCTGTTACTTCCGATATTAAGAATAATAAAAGTATATTTAGTGATAAGTTACGTATATATATATTTAAGGATTCGATTTTATAAATTAAACCGGGAAAGATATTAAAACTTAAAATAATACCGATATTTACGTATTATAGTTATATAAGATATTATCGATACCTTTATAGTAAAAAGGAATTAGTTAAAAAAGAGTTGCCCGGAATAAAACCTTATATATTATTGCAGATAATATTATTATAAAATATAAAAGGAATACGTATATTAAATTATTATGCAAATATTACAAAATATTATTAATAACTTATAACTTAAGTTATTTTTTATTAAAACTTTTAACGAAAAATAGGATTTATAAAAGGAAATTCGTAAACGAAAAAGAATATAACGTAATAAAATACCTAGTATTAACAAAAACATTATCCGGAGATTTATAAATATATTCGACGAAAGGGCTTTTTATATAATTTCTTAAATTTAAATCTTAATTACGATATTAAAAAAAGTATTTTAAAAAATTAAGAACGTATGAAAAAGTTAATATTAAGCCTAAAAATTAAATAACTTTTATAAAGGAATTATAAGTTAATAAAAGTAAAAGAAATTAGTATATATTTAAAGAAAACTTTATACATAATAATAAAAGAAATTAAAATTCTTTTTATAACAATTAAAATACGAATTAAAAAGAAGTAATATATCATTATATTAAATTAAAGGTAATTAATAAATTACGGTTATTATAAAAAGATAAAACCGAACCTTACGAAATTAAAAACGTAAAAGGTATAAAATTCGTTTATAATAACAGATAAGTTAAACGTAACATTAATTACCCTAAAACTTATATTTAAAACAGAAAAGAAATTATTAATTTTGATATTATCTAAATACGAAATTACGATAGAATCCTCGTTAAAAATGATTACATTAATATACCTTTTTAATCGATTAAATAATTAACGAAATAAAATTTATTTACCCCTTATTAATAAAAACGATTAGGAGAAAAAATCTTATTATTTAATTAATATCGGTAATAATGAAATGGTGTGGGGTATGGAGCTGCTGTTGCAGCAGTTGCTGCAGTTATGGCTGCAGCTATTTTTAACTGTTTTTAGCTGTAGCTGTAGCTGTTACAGCAGTTATTGCAACTGTTATTTCTAACTGTTTCCATTCGCTTTACCGCTGAGCACCTTGACAATTCACTCGGCTATATTAAGTGGGTCGGCGATGGTCTATAAAATGCTAACCTGACAGCTTTTGTATGTAATCTTTCATAGCAAACAAGGGACGCCCGACATTCTTCCTTCCAAGCACTGATTAAGATGATATTCTGCATGCGATATTAACTTTGACTCTGAGCCCCGCCCCATTTGAATAAAGATATGATAAAAACCTTATTACTTAAAGGAATACGATATATATAAAAAAAAGAACGAAATAGATATATATAACCCATTATTATTATAAGTAAAGCATAATTATACGAAATAAAAGACGATTTATAATACCAGCTTTAAAAGTCAGAAAAAAAAACCTAAAATAATATCAAAATATTACCGATACGAATAACTTTTTAAAAAGCAAATCGAAATAAAATTATTAAAAAATAATATATAATACTACGCAATAATCTTAAAAAAAGGCAAAACGATTACATTTTATTTTATATATTATTTAAATAAATAAAAATTATGCTAAATACGAAAGCATTTCGAAAATAAGTTACGAAAAGTATATATTAAACGTTATAAGTTATTAATAAACTACCTTTTATGCTTAAAAAACAGGGCAAGTTACGGTGAATAATCGATTATTAATAACTAAATGATATTACGGTTAAGGATTACATGTCTTTACCCTTAATTACCGAAATAAAGAATTACCTTGGCGAAATAAATATAGTTAATTTATATTAAACCCATGAATAAATTAAAAATACCTTTAACAATTAAATACGGGTTATAAAAATATTTAATAATACCTTTTAAGCTTATTAATATATTTATAACGATTTAAAAATAATTAACAACTTTTTATATAAATAGCTTAATATTTTAATTATGTGTTACCTTAACGACATTTTAGTTACTTAAATCCGGAAAAGAAATACGTCTATAAAATCTTTTAAGCCTTATAAAACGAAAATTTTTTAATCAACGTTAAAAAATTTATATAAATAAAAAACATTATACTTAAAATGTATTATTATTTCCGGATATATTAAAACAAACTCTAACAAATCATAACAGTTTAAAAATGAATTTCTTTTATTACGGTTATTAAAATTCAGGCTTTTTTTAAACTTAGTAATTATTACTCGAAATCTATTCGTAATTTTAACAAAATAATAATACGTTTATTTAACTTTACTAAAAACAAAAGTAAGTTTTAATTGATAACCGAAATAATAAAAGCTTTTTAAAAATTAAGAACGTAATTATTTCTTAAAAACGTTTATTTTTAATCCTTCGACGTTTATTTAAGATTATAAAATAAAAGGTAACTATGGACTAAAGTGAGGTAACCGTTAACTAGTCGCAAAATGAATTATAAAAAGTGCATATATTAAGTAGCTTTTATCTGGCGCCTTTTATTTGTTACTAGATAATTATTTATATTAATAAGTAAGTTAATAACTAATTGGTTATTAATCGCAAACTTTTAAAAGTTGTATCTTTTTAATTATTTTCCTTCTTTAAGTTATTAATTTTTAATAACGTTATTATTAAGATATTTTAATTATAAGTGAGGTTACGGAAGTTAACCGACGGCTTTCCGTAAATTTCCGCGTAAGTTATATTATGGTAATAATTGCTGTAATTATTAATACGTAGTTTATTAACTGGTTAATTATGTTCTGTTCAGTTTCCAACTTTAATACATTTTTAAGCTTATTTACTTATTTTCTAATTTTTCTTTACGTTTTATTGCCGTTTCTTTTTAGATACGTATTCTGTTAATCTTTTTTTACCTTTTTTCCTGTATTCTTCTTTCCATTTATATTATGTATATTTTTCGTTTCATTGCCGTTTATTATGCTCTTTATGTCCGAAATACTTCACAGACGTTAATATTTTAATATTAATAATAAGTAACATATTTTTAAGCGGTAAGTTTTAATAAGAATGGGTAATCTGGATTTTATTTATACGTTAGGCAGTAATAAACCCTATTCTATTTATATATCATAATATTATTTAGATTATGACATTATTTAAATTTAAGCTTCGAGTCTTTTAAATTATATAATAAATAAATATTATTTTTAAACCTTTTATATAATAAAAGTATTATTAATATTAATAATATTACCGTGTAACTTCCGTTTAAATTCCGCTTATTCTTAAAACTAAGGCTTAATCGGGTTTTTAATTTACTGCCGATAATTTAAAATTAATCGGCCACGTTAAAAATTATCATATTAATACAAGGTTGATAGAAGTCTAAGATTTATTTTCCAGGCTGAGCGAAATATATTAAAAATCATTATACGATATAATTTGTGTAATAGATATTATATCCCATATTTTCACACGCGATAACTGATTAATAGTTTTACAGTTAAAGTAGATTATATATCTTAGTCTCGTAAGGCCTTACTCTGAATATCGTATTAATAATATTTAATATAAATATGCCGATATTTAAAATCGGTTACCGCTTTAAACTCTTTTAAAAAATTAGGTTTACTTTTAAAACGGTTAATACGGAAAAACGTATTTTTAAATTAAAAAAGGATTTTCAATCGTCCGTTATAATTATAAAGTTTTAAAGTTAAAGTATTTTAATAAGTTAAAAAGTTTTCGGTAAGGGTTATGTTGTTTCGTTTTCCGTTTACAAATAGGTTCCCTTTATTTTCCAACGCCTCGATGATATTTTATATTTTCTTAAAAGGTAGGATTAAAATATACCTTTATTAAATAAAGCCGCTATTCAGCTTAAATATCTTAAACGTTTTAAAAACAAACTTCTTTTCCGACTTATAATTAATCATATTTTAATTATTTAACTCCGGCCTTTACGGAAGAATAAACCTTTTCTGACCTTTTTCAGATTTTTTGGCCATGAAAATTAATAAAAACATTTACGCTTTATCGTTATATAATTTAAAATCGCTTTTATATAATTTATTTTAATCATTTATAATATATATCATAAAGAAATTAGTTAATGCAAGATTTAATAGTTAAACCTGAATTTTCTTTTTCGTAATTTAAGTTCAATTTTCTTTATATTATTTATTAATTTCTGTTCGTTTCTATTTTACTTATAAGTAATAATAATATAGTTTTTATATTCTAATTTAATATTTGTATTTAGTAATATTTAAATAATTTATTTTTAATTCGTATATGATAAATAATTATTCATTAATAGTTTAAATGTAATTAAGTAATTAATATTTAATATTTAATATTTATTTTATTTAAACTTGTTTTTATGATTATTTCACAAGAGATCTTCCATCGGGTTATTATAATTTCATTATCCTTAATTATTTCTTTCTATGTATATTTAATATTTTCTTAATCATATTATAAAAATTTAAAACCGTATTTAAGGCAACTCTTTGAAATTTTACGTATTATAATTACTAATAAAAACTTTCTATTTAATAAAATATTTACCTTATGTTTAATCGTATCGATAATGGATAATATCTTTTATTATTCTTTTATTCAATTATTAATCAGTAATATTACAGCTTTAATTAATAATATCGGGAATATATTATATATTTCTTAGTGATTAATAAATAAAATTACTTTATATACTTAAAACTGAGTTATTCTTTAATTATTATTCGAATGTAAATAAATACAAACTCTTTATTTTTAATGTTAAATACTTTCAGCGACAGGTTAATTTATTACTCCCGTTAAAACTTTTTAAACATATAATGTTAATTATAATAAAAATTTTTATTTTCACGTTTTTAATATTTATATATCTTTTACCAAACGGCTGTAATTCTTTCAAAACCTCTTAATTTTTATTTATATTCCTTAAACCGTTCCGAAAAGTACCTTATTATTATTAGATAATATTTATATAAATTTCCAAAATGAAAGCGACCGCGAAATAGGTTTTAAACGTTATTATGCGCTACGTTTATATTCTGTAAGAATTCTATTTAATTATTTTAATTTATCTTTTCATAGTAATGAAAATATTATTTTGATGTTTAATAAATAGTTACCTTCCTAATATCAGGCCCTATTTTTAAAGGTAAGGCGGCGTCTATGGCGCAGCTGTAGCTAGGGCTTTCCAAAAACCTGTAGCTCTAGGTATCGACCTATAAATAACACATTGAAAGACCTACAGAATATATAAATCTTAAAAAAAGGCTTAATAATAAGTTGGAAATTTTTAGGCTGGTTTTAAACAATCTTATATAAACTTTTAAATATTTATTTAAAATTTTATAAATATAAAAGAAAAGATTTATATAACGTCCTATATATGTGAGTGAGACATACGAGCAAGCGAGACACTTTTTAACGCCTGGTAATAATAAATTTAAATAAGTTAATAATAACCTATCGCATTAATTTAAATCAATCGAATTCTTTTTCGCAAAACGTTTTTATAACTTTTTCATAAGTGCGCGTATTATGTCCGGGCTTGCCGTAAATGGTATACTTTCGTTGTTTCATTTTAACCCTTTTATAACAACCCTTTCTAGCTATTATTAGCTGCATTTTATATTACCCCCTTCCTTTTAGGACAAAAGGCCTATCCTTTTTATATAATAAATATTCCTCTATCTTTAAAACATTTTTTTTAATCTTATAACGCTTACTTAAAATATAATTCGTTTCGCGTAATTAAATGGTTTCTTCCCCTAAACAAAGTAACTTCGTATAAAAATAACAAATTATTTTTATTAAAAAACCAACCGATTTAATAACTCTTAATGAACTATCTTAATAATTTTTAATTTCTTTTGTGAGTAATATCCTTACTTCGTTATTTCTTTAATATTACTAAAAGGTTTCGTAAGCAGAAAAGGAATAAAACCGGCAGAAGTTAATGGGGAAACGGTCGGCATAGGCATAATTAAAAGAAGTTTTAATTCGAAAAAAACGTTATTAAAATCGAATGGAACAAAACGAACTTTCGCGAATTTAGATGTAATATTATCGGACGTTATCCTAACTTAAAAAGAGCCGTAATAGCTGGTAAGAAAATTGTTCTTAATAGAATAAGTAAAATAACGTCGTATTAAATTTTCGATGTATTAAGAATAAATATATTTTAAAATATAAAAATAAGATACGTCAAGAAATTAAAATCGATACGAAAAATGCGCGGGCATATAAAGCCTAATAATATTATTATTGGCGTAATATGTTTTCAATTTTACCGAATAACAACTTTCGTGGCCGTAGAGGATAAAAAAAAGCTTGGAACATTCCGTACGTTGCCAATTATATTTATCAAAATATTAAATTTATTCAAAACTTAATTTATTTATTATTTAGTTATTATTACTTAATATAGTATTATAATAAGCTGTTAATAATAAATTATTACGGTGTTAAAACTAAAAGTAATATTTCCCTAGCATAATAAAGGATAATAGCATAACTTAACTTTAAAAACTAATTGTTTAAAGAATTATAATTTATTTTATATTCCTTTATTACGTTTATTTAAATTTTTACCTTCTTCGGTATTAATATTTACCAAGCCTATTATTATTAAAAACTTTCTTCATAGTTCCGTTTCGTTAAAGTTATAAATATCATTTTTTATATTGTATTATATTTTACGGCAATAACCTGAATAAGCTCGAATTATTTACGAAATATTTCTAAACTTTCGAATAAAACTGGTTAATAATTAATCTTCTGATTTAAACGCGTTTAGAGGGTTTTTTTTGGCCGTTTAATAAAACTCGATACCTAATTAATTTAGATACGTTTTATAACGCGTTAGATAAGTAATAAATTCGCCGTATCTTTAATGTATTAAAGCCGGATAAAAAACGTTTACGTATCAAGGTCGAATATTTGGTTGATAATAAATTCTTCTTCGGTCGGCATTAATTTCTGGGAATTGGGAATACCATTAATGCAGGCGCATCTACCATTAAAACAGTATATTACGGTAAAAGGTAAAACTTTATAAATAAAACCAAATTTTTTATAACTACATATCAGATCTTTTCTTCAACTTAAATAGCTAGGTTTATCCTTGCTTTTTTATAAGGGCGTTTTATAACGTTAGTATTAAAAAATAAAGGACTGAAAATAGGTAGTCAAAATAATTAAAAAAGTGTCTCGGTCGCTCGGAGATTTTGCTTGCATATGTAGCACGTTATAAAAAAAATACATAATTACATATAATTTTAAAACGGTTTTGTAACCATAGTTATAATTCCTGAACCGGATTTAAATTGATGAAAATATTAAATAAATAAATTAAGATTTTGGTCTCAAATAAACCTTTAATCCGGAACATTCTTATAACTACGGTAACGTAAATACCGGGGGCAACATTTCGTTATAAACCTTTTAAGGGTAACTAATATAGGAAAAGCACGTATAGTTATTTTTTTATCCGTACGGGTTATAGTTATTACGTCGTAGCTATAAAAACGTTCCAGTTAATCGAGTCCGGAACGTTCTTAGGGCTACGACGTAACAATCAGAATTCGTACGGCCGAAAAAATCGGCATACGATCTTTCCGTATATAAGATATACTTGGGACGCCCGGTATACGATAATGCGACCGGTAGTTGTGCTATCGCAGCTATAAGGCCTTTGGGGTCGCTTATTTCTCATATATAAACTTGGCCATATTAATCGCAAGCTTTATTCCAAAAAACTTTAGAAAAATTCCGGTTTATATATTAACATCTGTTCGACCTGTATATAAAGTATCAGATTTAGCGGCCGTAAATTGGCTGCAAAATAATTTCCTTTTATATAAATCTTTTAATCTTTTTTAAAAGCATTAACAGAAAGTTGATGATTTTGGTAAGAGCGCTTAGAACGGACCCCTACCTCGTATAATTACAACTAAGGCCTCGCTGGCTCGTTATAGAGATTTGGGATTTGATTGGTTAATTTTTAGTATAATATAACAGTATATTAGAAAAAAAGGAGCCAGGGAGGCCTAAGCTAGCGGAAGTAAATAAATACATTCCGAATATTTATTGATTTATGGATAACATACGATTAATATTTACTATTTAATTTTTCATTTCTTATAAACTTTTATTTAAAATTAATTTATTAATAACTTATTTTTATTATTCATAATTCCGGCCGGTATTCCGAACTTATATATTATTTTATTATAAAATAAACAGTTAATTTCGTTACGATTAAAGTTTTAATTATAAAGAAATTATAAGTTTCTTTTACTTAAATAATTGATAATTATGTAATATTTTAATTTACATAGGATTTATATTTTTAAACAAGGTATTTAAATAATAATAAAAAGTATAATTACTCTTATAGGTTGTAATATAATTTTATTATTTTTCTATAGTTTACGCATTTTTTAATATGTTTTGAAATATCGTTTATTACATTTTTAATAAAACATTTCAATCATAAACTTTAAATTGCAGATATATCTTGTATAATCTTTTTCGGAGTATTATAAGATTAATTAATTAAATATTTCCGTAAAACGTTTTAAGTTAAAATTCGGTACTTATTCCGATAATGTAAAATTTTATTTAAATGAAAATCCTTTTTATATTCCGGCTTAATATTTGATTATGTGTATTAATTTTATAATTTATACTTTGTAAACTTAACTGAAAGACATTTGTAAAACTTTCGGTTATAATACTTTTCGCATTTAATTATCCTAATATTTAATTATTTAAAATATATTAATTTAATATAATGTTATTAATATTAATTTTATTTTTAAACATTTAAAACCCGAATAAAATATAATTTTAGTTATTAATTATTATTTTATAGCCGATAGTTTTACGGTTTAATTTATACTTATATTGTTATATATAAGTAAGCATTACATTTATAGGGATTCTACTAAACCTAAAGAAGGAGCTAGGTGAATTAAGATAGCTGAGGCCTTTACCCCGCCGGTTAAATCTCGGCTTTCGGCTTGTGTTTGTCTGTCTCTAAAAATAAAAGGAGACCGTTTTTGTCCGTTTTTAAAAACCTCCAGAAATTTTTGGAAATTAAGGAAGATAAGGAGGATATATATATCAGACGATTTCTTATGTAAATAATATCTTTTTAGTTTCGTTTTTTAATTATTAATTTAAAACTTTAATTAAAGGCGTCGTTTTTCGCTTAAGGGAAAAGTTTATAATCTTATTTAACGAATATTTTATTTATTATGTTATTATTACTTATAAATTAAAACCTTTATTTCGGATATTATTTATATTTTGAGGTAAATATATAATAAGTTCGTTATATTTTAATAGCTTTTTAATTAATAACAAATAAATAATTTAAGGTTTAATTAGGTATAAATCTTTTTAAATTTAATAAAAACGATATTATAAAATAACGTTTAATAAATAAATAACAAATTTAATTTCCATTATTAGTTAATAAATTATTATAATGAGATTAAATACGTTACTTTTTATCGAAAAAGTTTTTTAATTAATTAATAATATAATACCTATAATTATCAAAATTAAGGGTTTAAAGAATTTTTTTTTCCTAATAATAACTTACCCTTACCTTTATAGAATTTATTAAAGTATGATTTAAAAGATCCGATTAAGAAAAAACAAATTTGAAAAGGTTTACGGCGCGGAATCGGGCAAAAAAAAAGGAAAAAAACACTTATAATTAATAAGCGATTAGACCTTATAGCTAAGGAAATTATGAATTTTAAATAAGAAAATATTAAACTTGCCCGGTAACTAAAAAAGAAAGCTTTTTCAATTTTTGGGGGAGTTATTTTCCGTTTAGAAACTTTAATTCCATTTTTATTCGGTCGAGACTAAAAAGGAATTATATCTTTTTCTGTTTATTATAAAATATTCAATATTAAAGGTTATAAGTTAATTTCCCTTAAACTTTATAATGGATTTATAAATATAAAAGGATTTTAATTAAAGCCTGGTTTTACTTTAAATGGTACGGAAATTCTTTAACGGAGGATTATTAAAAGGTAATAGCTATTTCGTAATTACTTCCTCGAAGAATATTTAATTGGTTCGAACTTGTCCTTAAGAATTACCTAACAAATTGTCCCGACGATTATCTAGATATTATTAATTATATCTTTAATAATTACGAATATTTTAAAAAGCGAATATAGGCGTTATTCGGAAATGCAAATAAGTAATAATATATAATTAAATAAATATATACATTTGAATAAATTACGTTAATAATTAAAAATACGGTTAAGTTTAATTATTTTATAATTATTTCCAAATTTTTACAGAATATATTATTTTTCCCTTATTATGATAACCTAAAGCTTTAAGTTAAGGATAAAATATTTAGGGTACTTAAGATAAGTTTTTTCGAAAATTATACCCATAAAGTTATTATTATCAACCGACGTATTTTTAATCGGTACCTTAAAAAAAAAATCGGTAAACGAAATAACTATAAACGTTTTAATAGTAAAAACTACAACTCCGTCCGAAATCGGGTCTATATTATCTTAATTTTTGTTGTTATTATTTTTACTTAAGGAATTATCGTAATAATAACCTGTGCTTTATATATAAGCTATTCTGGTCGTGAGGCTATTACGTCGTATTTATATACGGCTATATATGGTAATATACCTACCTCCTCGTTAACGGACGTATTATAAGCTATTTATATAAATAATAAAAATTTAACCTAATTATTCTGTTAATGAATAACGTAATTCCGAAAATTTTATTCCAAAATCGGTTTCAGTTATTATATTTAACTATTTATTTAAGAGTAATAAGTTGTTAAAAACTTAAGTTTAACGTTAATTTGCTTAAAAAAACCAGTACCGAATTTAAATGTACGAAGTTTATTGCGATCAAAAATAATTTTTTTTGGTATTCCGTATTTATCGAGATAGTATTAAATAAAGGCATAAGTTAATTATTTTGCCGTTACGGTTCTTTTAAAAGATAAAAAGTACCTATATTTGGTAAATTTATCAATAATTACTTATACTATATCGTACTTCATTCTAGTATCTGGGTTTTTCGATATAAAGAAACCTGTAATAGAATTTTAAATAATAATATTTTATATTTTATCAGGTATGGTTATAAATTATAATAAGCCATACGGCTTATAGCGGGCTGCTTTAATTTTGGTACAAATATTATAATTTTTAATTACTTGCTTAATTATTTAACATAATTTTAAGAAATTATATTTTTTTTAAAGTTATTTAGTAATCTTAAATATTTTTTAGTATTTATATAAAAACTTTCGTAAAATCTTTTAATAAATCTTTTGGGTTATTAACGGGGGATAAAAATCTTTTCGCGAAATAATAATTAGTCCTTATTTTTTTATAGTTATTTAACTTCCTTTTATTCTTCCAGGTCGTAAAAGCTTTTAAATTGGGCTAACATTTCCGAAATCGGCTCTTTTCGGGTTATATATAACTATATTATCTTATTATCCTTATGATATAATACCTATATGCGTTATTTAAAAACTTTTAAGTTATAATTTCCTTTCCGGCTTAAACTATCCGCTTAAATACTTTTTTTATCCTCAATATAGCAAATTTTAAAATTAATTTTGGATAAAACATTTATAAAATTTTTTAATTTAGTTCTTAAGTTATCATAAATCGAATCAAATTTTTGTAATTTAAATAAGTATTAAGTAGTCTTTTAATTCCGTTACAAAATATTTTTTAAGTATTAAAATAATTATTAATAACTTTGTATCGTAAATGGGATATTTAAATTCTCTATCTTTTAAAGCTTTTAAAACAATAAACTAATAGGTACCATTTTCCGTTATTTTTTAACTACTTTAAAATTATTTCAAGAACGTAATTTAAAGCGTTTATTTTAAATCGTTATTTTTTGTTATGGTTTAGTAACTTAATTATTAAAACGTTAACAATTCTATCTTTAATTTTTTAAAAAACTTTATTTAATTTTTTTGAAAATTCGAATTTTTTTCACGTATTTCTTCATAATGAGTTTAGGTAAAAGGTTAATAAGTTTGCCGTAATTTTTAACGAAAGATCGTATATAACCGGTAAATCCTGAAAATTAACGGATATTAATAACAGTAATTTTATTTAAGATCGGCCAGTTTTTAACGGCTTCGAACTTAGAATTTTAGATTTAAATTTATCTAGGGGTAATAATAAAACTTAAAAACTTTTGCTTTTAGGTATACCAAACGCTTTGTTTAACGTTTACCAGCAAGTTAACTTTTTTAAGGGTTTTTAAAATTTAAACGACATACTTTTTGTACTTCTTTAAAACTTTTAAATAAATAAAAATATCATTTAAATAAATAAAAACAAATTTATTTAAAAACTTCCGTAAAATTATAATAAGTATATATTAAAAGTTAATTAGGGTATTAATTAACTTTTCTAACATAACCTTATATTCGTAATATTTATAAATAGTTTTAAAGATAGTTTTTCCCTTTTGAACTTTAATTATTCGAATTAAATAATAACCGTCCGGCAAAGTTAAAGCTATAAATTCTTTAACTTTATTATTATTTTTTATAGTATTTACTAACGTTAAAAAGTATCTATTTTTACAAATCATATTATTTAATTATCGATAATTATAAATTCCTCGGTATATTAAATGTTTATCTTTATCGATCTTAATTCTATCTTTTTTTATTTTTAGTATTATTATAACTAATTACCTTATAAATAATTCGAATTTTTAAATATAACTTCGTTTATACTTTTACTAAAAACCTTTTTTAAAAGTTTTAATTTCTTTAAAGTTTATATCGTAAATTCTATAAAACTTTAAATAATATCCTCTTTTAATAATAATTTTATAATCTTATTAGTTATAATTAAGTAATTTTTCGCGGGTTCGTTCCTTAAATAATTTTTCAAACCGTCGATATTTAAGGGGTATTATTATTATTAGGTTAAAAATCCTAGCCTTTTTAATTATATAATAAGTTTTATAAAAGAATTTATAAAATTATTTTATAAAAACGTTTAATTTTTTTAATCGATTCGTAAATTATTAAATCAAAGTTACGGTATTCCTAAGATAATATTATATCTTAAGATGTTGGCGATGTCGAAAATAATGAGTTTTAAAATCTTTTTTATTTAAACCATAAATTCCTTAATTATTCGAAAAGTTTAACCGTTATCATAAATAAATAAGTTTTAATTAACTATTCGTAATTTATGTAATTATTACTTATATTTTTAAAGGATTTGCTATTTTTTAGTTATTTTAAAAAACTAAAAATTTTTTTTTCCGGAATCAATTCTGGCATTAAATATTTTATTTCCGTAATAAATACGGATCTCGATCTAATTTCGTATTCTTTTTTTTTATTTCGTATAAAGTTTTGTATACAAAGGTTTTTCGGTACCTTACTTTCGAAAGCTTTCGTAGTTTTTTAATTAATATACTTCAAGGGCTAAAACGCATCTTTATTCTTATACCTTCTTGGTTATATACTTCATATAATAATTATTTCTATACTTAAACTATTTTTTATTAACGAATTAACATTTAAAAACCATTATTTTCCTTTAATTTCTTTTAAATCTTATTTTTTGCAAATTATAAGTTTAAAAAAGTAAATTTCCGAAAAGTGCATTTTTATGGTTTAAAATTCGTATTTATCATATAAAATTAATAAATAATATAAATATTCTTATATTATAACTTTCCGGCTTTACTTTAATTTAAAATATAATCAATAGAACTTAAGATAATGTAGCTATTAAAAGGTTTTTATATATTTGCATTTATTATCTGGCTTTATAAGTATTCTTGTATTATATTTTAATTAAAAATCGTTATCTTTTTTGGTTCGTTAATAAATATAATAGTTATAATTATAAGAAATAGTAAAATATAGATATTTGTAATTATCTACTGGAAATTTTAAATATATTATATATTCGGGAAGAATATAATATTCGAAAGATAACTATCTATAGTTACCAAAATCTATTCGTAACTAACCGTTTTGGTCGTATATTTTATTCTCCTATATATCAAAGTAACAAATATATCCTAACGTAATAGTTACCCTTAAGATTCTTAATCCTGGATAATATTTATAAGCGTTAACCGTAATATTTTCGCAAATAACATAATTTTTACGTTCTAGGTTATCGTTTCTAATTCTGCTCATCGTAATAATAATAAATTCCTATTTAGCAAAAATAAGGCTTACTTCTTTTTTATTTTTCTTCCTATTTATATCTCGTTCGGCCGTACGGATCTTTTTTTCTTAAAATTTCCTTTAAGTAAAATGTAATATTCGCTTTTAAAATAACCCTTTTTACCGCCATTAAAATATTTAACTTTAAATTTATCTTTTTTGGATTCCGTTAAAATAATATTAGCTTCCTTTGGGGATTTATGCTTTATTTTTTTTTTACAGAAGAAAATAGCCTAATATGATAATAACAAAAAGTTTAAAGATTAAGTTTTAATAAAAAAAAGATAAAATCTATTTATTACGTTAAAAACAAAACGTAACGTTAAACCTTTTTTAAATTAAAACGAAAAGGTTTAATAATAAACTGAATTTTAAAAAGTCTTAATCCGTTTAAAATTAAAAAAGTTATTTTAAAGATTAATTATAAATTATTATTACCCAAAACCATAAAAATATACCCGATATTCCATATTTCCTTATTAAAAGCAGCCCCAAAAAATATCCCGCTTAAAAAAAAACTTAAGATCGAAAAGGGTAATAACGACTATAAAATTAAAAAGTTACTAAATTTTAAAATAATTAAAGATAAGATTTATTAGCTAGTTAAATAAATAAATTACTTACTTAAAAACAATATATAGCCATTACTTGAATATTTAACGAATACGATAAACCTGGTTGAGGATTTATACTGATAAAACCCTAACCGATTAAGGTCGCAGATAATAACGATTCCCCGCTTAAATTTGGATTTACGGCGTTCCAGTCGAAAAAAGTAAATATTTTTACCAACGTATTAAGTTTTAAAACCAACTATATTCGTTTCCTTTCTTAACCGTCTTTTTCCGCGTTCAATATTTCCTATTTCTTTAACTTATCCATATTTTTAAGCCTTTTTTAAATAAGCAATATTCTTTTAAAATGCAACTATTTAAACTAACGATTTAACCAAACGATACGGTTAAATAATTTCTGCAATTATTAAATAACTAAACATTTTTTTTTCGGATTCTTTTAACCCGGCTACTTTTAAAAAACGATAAAGAAATATAATTTTTATTATAAGTTTAAATATTAGCTAATAATAATTTTAATAACTTTTCCGGCTTTTTAGCGTCTTATAAAAAAAACCATTTTCAAAATAACGTTTATACGGTATAACTTTAAAACCAAATTAAAAAATCGATTTTATAAGTTTACGATAACTTTCGGTTAAAATTTTAGAACGTTTTTAAGGTTTGTTTAATATGGTCAAAATATATTATAATAATTAAAAAAAACATTATTTTTTAAAATCTTTAAAACAAAAATCCCAGGAAAGGAAAAATAATGTTATATTTATAAGGATTTTATTAAACCCAGAAAAGGAACTAAATAAATTAAGACAGCTAAGGCCTTTACCCCGCCGGCTAAATCTCGGCCTTTAGATTATTTTTATTTATTTCCAAAAACAAAAAAACCCGTTTTTAACCGTTTCTAAAACCCTTTAGAAATTTCTGGAAATTAAGGGGAATAAAAAGGATATATATATTTAACGATTTTCTATATAGATAACATCTTTTTAATTGCGGTCTTTAATTATCAATCTAAGTTTTTATTAAAGGTATCGTTTTCCGATTCAGGAAAAAGTCCGTAAACCTTTTTAACGAACATCGTATTTATTATGTTACTATTACCTATAAATTAAGACCCCCATTTCGGATACTGCTTTAACCTCCAGGTTGATATATGACAGGTTCGTCACAGTAATATATTTAATAAATATATAAATCTTCTGTTAAAAGTCTTTATGACCGTATAATAATAAGACTTCCGTTCTCTTTATATTAAGAATAACTATTAAGATGTTATCACCGTACTATAATAACCCGTCGAATATATAAGCTTGTCGGATACTTTTTAATATTTTGTAATAATAAGTTTAAATAAAATAATTATAATAACATAAATTAATTCAAATTAATACCATTCGTTTTTATTAACATATTTATAGGTTTTTTTAAAAGCACGTATATTATATCCGGGCTAATTATAAACGCTATATTCTCATTTCTTTAAATTAATCTTTTTACGATTTTTTTTCACCGCTATTAGTTATACTTTATATTACTTCTTTCCTCTTCGACTTAGACAATTTAAATTTTTTATCTGATAAATATTCTTTTTAAAAGAAAACGCTCATTATGAATCTTTAAACGCTTACTTGAAATATAATTCGTTTTATATAATTAAGCGCCTTCCTTTGGAAGAAAAATTCGTATAAAAGTAATAAGTTATTTTTTATTACAAGAGTTAACCAATTTCATTGTTTTTATCGTCGAGCTACCTTTATACTTTTTTTAGTTTTTATTTCTTTTATAAATAACGACTTCGATATCTACGGATACTTTTAAAGATTTTCACAAACAGAAAAAATGGAACGGGCACATATAAATAACAAAATACGGGGTATTAATATAAGTAGAAACATTTTTAAACCGGAATAAATATTATTAAAACCGAATAAAATAAGATTAATTTTTAAAGGCTGGATATAATACCATCGGCGGTTATAATAATTTTAAAAGCGGTATAAAAACTGGAAGTTTATTTTTATCATAATATACAGATAATGACTTTATATTAAAAATTTGAAAATAAGAAAATAAATATATGTTAAAATTAAAAATTAAAATAGATTAAGAAATTAAAACCGATAAAACCTTTTTAAAAAATAATATAAAACGTAATACTAACATGATTAAAGTAATATATTTTAAACTTTATTAAATAATATCTTTCTAACCGTTAAGGATAAAAAGGGTTCGGTTTTCTTATATATATTCAAATATATTTGTATAAATATTATAATGTTTTTAATTTAATATCTTAATTACTTAATTATCCGGCCTAAAATTAAATTTTCAAAGCTAATAATATATTATTATGATATTATAAAAGGTTTTATTAAAATGTCGGTTTTATCGAAAATATAAATATCCTTTTTTAGGATATCGGATTTTATAAGTATAAGCCGAGTAAGCTTAAATCATTTGCAAGACATTTTTAGATTTTTATATGATATTTTTTAATAATTAATATTCCGATTTAAATACAATTTAAACTTTTTTTTGCGGTCTAAGTGCGATATTTAATTAATCCTAACGTTTATTAAAAGGCGTTAAATAAGTAATAAATTCGCTATATTTGGAATATATTAGAACAGAAACGAGAAACGTTTACATATAAAACACAAGATTATTTTCATTAATAAATCTTGTTTCGGTCGGAAGTTACTTCGAATTTTCCAATAATATCGATTTAAAAAGGTTTGATATAAATTCGGTTCTTTATCATAAATAAAGGACGTTATATAAATGAAACTAACTTTTTAAAATTATGTTTTAAAATTCGTATAACATTAACGGTTAAATTTAATTTAATCTTTTAATAAAGCGTTTTATAATATTAATATTAAGGAATAAGTAATAAGGTTTCCTAAAATTACTTTTTATATTATCGGATTAATACAGATTTTATATCTTTTTTAAATTTATATTCGGTCGCATTATAACTAAATATTTTATAAATAAAATATTTTAGAACACTTTTATAATATTAAAGATATTAAATCTTATAAACATATTTTACTCAGAAGTAAATCGGCGGTTGTTTAACTTTTGTATATAAAACGTGTACGATTTCTTTTATTTTTTCATAACATCTTTAATCAGTTTAAATTTTAAAACCTCTTTTTAAAGCACGTTAAGATGAAACCCTTTACTTTAACCAATATTTTTTAAAAAGAATAATCGGTTTCTATTTACCTTTTTTTAAATGTTTTAATAACGCTTCCTTTAATTAATTACCTTATTTATTTATTTTAATTTAATCTTTTTACGTAATAAAATATTTCGTAATCGTAATATTAATGTATAAAACTAATTAAATATTAAACGTTTATTATCCCGGTTATTTCCGGCTTTAAAAAAAGCGTAAATTTTATCTTATAAATAAAAAACCCCCTGCATTATGGCTGGCGACTATTTGGAACTAGTGGTTGGGGGCGTTGGAGCTTGCTGGGGCTCTGAAACCAATTAATCGTGTACCATTTAAATTTGTTTGTCACTGTGACTATGACCCCTATTAGTTTTTCATCCGGCCCGCCTTGCGTACGGTTTTTGGAGTGTGTCCTCCGGTCGCGTCGTGTTGTTGTTAGTCGTGTATGTATGTATTTGACCGCGTCACGTATTTACACGACGACCGTGCATGTACGTACTTACTGTCGTAGACCAGGTGTCAGCTTATACATAGCTTTGATACCTTATTAATAACACTTTACCTTGTAATATAATATAAATAAAAAACCCTTTGTTAATATAAACATTTAATAATAATTTATTAATAATTACTGTAACTTTATAAATCACTTTTATTATATTACATTAAAAACTTTTTAATAACTTTCTTTTTTAAAAATTTATAAATCGTTTTTGTTTAATTTCTTATAATCGAACTAATTAAATATACCTAAGTATAATTATTAAACGTTCGTAATAAAAAATATTTATATAACTTATAGATTACATTTAATATAAACCGTAATAACAATTTTTATTTAATCGTTTTAATTTATATACGGTTAATAGATTTTAAGTAATTATAATACGGCGCGCGTTTTTAACCTTTAAGCCTTTATAATAAAGAAAGAAATAATTTATACTATTTTTAATTTTTAATTTATATAAACGTTAACAATTCGATTAATTCTCCGAAAAATATAAAATATTACTTATAGTATTAATATATAATTTTTATAGTTTAATTATTATAAATGCCCTTAATATCTCTTATTTTAATTTGCATAATATTATTATTACATTTCGTTTATCTTTTTAACCATTTAACCAACCTTTATTAAAATACGGTTCGTGTTATGATCAGAGGCCTTGGCTTAATGGCAGACGGTCGGAGGTTGTGGGACAGATCTCCGGTGTGGGCCCCCAGGCCACCAGGGCCACGTGATGGGCTCGATGAGCTCGAGACGCCTGGTTGGACCCAAGGGGACTTGGCACGTCGAGCCAGTCGAGCCGGGCGACGACTCGAGGTGGCTCGATGGGCTCGAAGGAACTTAACCACCAAAAAAAAGGTAGAGCCAGGTCGAAACAGTCGAGTCAAAAGTAGCATATATACGTTCGTTATTTTCCTATAATCTAGATAGCACCAGCTTGTAATATAACTTAATTACCTAGATTACCCTTAATATCTGCTATTACCAGACGTAACTATACCTTCAGTTTATTGCTTAGATTCCCATAGCATTACGGCCAACATAAACTGTACGATTAAGGTTTAATAGTTGATTAAGCCAGCTAGCCGTTACAGTTCGATTAAAGTTATAAAAACGTTTATCATTCCGCAAAACGGAAATGATTTTATTAAGATTTAAGGCATATTTTTCGTTATAATTTTATATCGGAACAGATCGCTTCGTGGTCGGGTTAAAATTTGTAATATCTTTATTACTAAATTACATCTATCTTTTAATTTACGGTCTTTATTTTAAATAATGATCCCGTTATTTTTTAAAATAAATAAAAGAATTATAAAATAAAAGGTAATTATAAGTATAAATAAATTCTAAAAAGTTAATATATTAGATTACTTGTATTTAATATTCTTTTTAATTATTAAAGAGTTGTTTAAATTAATAAATAAGTCTGCAAGTAGTTTATTATTAAACGCCAATCTTTAAAAGCTATATATTTATAAAGATATAATTTATTTTACGTATTTATGCAGCTTTTCTTAAAAAAGACTAATTAAATTAATTATTTTTGTCGACGAGCAACCCTGGTAATTGTTTCTTGTTTTTTGTAGATGGCGTCCTTATGTCGTTATTCTACGGAGATTTTTAAGGCTTTTTTTAAATAGAAGAAATATGAAATCGGCGGCAGTAAACGGCAAAAGAATCGCTATAAGTATAACTGGAGGAATTTTTAATATGAAATGAAACAACGTTATTAAGATGGAATAAAATAAATATAGTTTTTACCAACCTAGCCTTAATATTATCGGATGTTATAGTAATTATAAAGGCGTTATAAAACCTAACTCCTTTATTAATAATAACGTCATACTAAAGTTTCGATTCAAAATATATAAGTACGTTTTATTGCGGAAAAAATAAAATACGTTAAGAGCTTAAAATCGATAAAAGGAAAAAGTAAGTATATTAAACGAAATAATGCGGTTATTTTTATACTAAATATCGAATTTCATTAATAATAATTTTCTGAACTATTAAGAATAAAATAACGTTTCGAATTTTCCGTACGCGTTCGGATATATGTATCTCTATGTTAAATTTATTTTAAATTTATTTTATTCGTTATTTGATTATTTTACTTCTTCCTAGGTTGGTAATACGATAATAATTAATATTTTCGATATTAAAACTTAGCGTAACTTTATTTAGTAAAAAATAAAGTTTAATTTTACGAAATCATAATTTATATAATTATAACTTCTTTTTCATATTTCTATGTGTATTTATAATGTTTACGGTTTTTACTATCTATTATTATTATATCCGATATTATAAAACGTTTAATTAGGAAACCAGTTTCGTTAACATTATTAATATCTTTTTTATAATATTATATTTCATAATTTTAAACCGGCAAACTCGAATTATTTACGTAACAATTCCAAATATTTAAATAATACTTTTTAATAATTAAATTTTTAATTTATATACATCTTAAATATTTTTACTGTTGTATAAAATTCGTTGATTTAATAAATCCGATAAATATCGTAACGTATTAAATAAGTTATAAAGACGTAATATTTTTAATATATTAAAGCCGAATAAAAAACGTTTATGTATTTAAGCGAAGGATGCGGTTAATAATTAAATTTCTTTTTGGTCGGCGCTCAAAGTCGTGAATTAAAGCTAATATCGGTTTGGACGTGTTAACTGTATTATCGGGCTTTTAAAGTTGATTTAAAAACGTTATATATAAAATATAACTTTTTAAAGTTAAATTTCGGCTTTAATATTTTAACCTGAAAGGTTAACTTTAGTTTAACTTTTTTATTTAAAGTTTTATATTATTAATATAAAAAAACTTGGAATTAAAATTAAAAGTTTAAAAAGTTTAAAAAAATTAACACGCTCGCTTATATAGCTCGATCTCTTAAATAAGGCGTAATATTAATATATTGTATTATTAAATCATAAAACTTGAGCCATTAATTATATTATATCCTACATAATTATGTAATTAAGGCTATTATAACGAAAGAAGCTACAATCTTATATAACCTGTTATAGTTATATCTTATATTATATCGTTAGAGGTAAAAGACCGGTAAATAATCACAATTATAGCTGTTAAATTAGTGCTTATAACCAAGGTTATGAAAATAGTTCTTACTTTTTAATATTAGTTAGTTAGTCTTTAATTAATTGGTTTAATTTAAACTATTAATTAAAATAAGATCTTTTTATTAATTTTAGAATTTACATTAATTAATTTTATTTTATTATATTATTCGTTCAATTAACGTATTAAAAAATAATTAAGCTAGATAAATAAGTGAAGCGTTTTTTACTACGTTGTAATAAACAACCTAACATAATTAATTATAATATGTTAAATGTATCAAAATTAATCGTATTTCTTTTTATTAAACGTAATTATAATATTTTTATAAGTTTGTATATTATGCCCGAATTTGCCGTAAACGCAGTATATCTGTTTCTTTCATATTAAATCTTTTTACGATGATTATTCTTAACAGTTATTAATTATTTAATATTATTATTGTTTTTTATTTTTGGCTATAAAAGCTTATATTTATATATAATATACATTTTCTTTTTCTTCTTTAAAAACGTTGATTATTGTTTTTTCAGGATTTATTTAATGTCGCAATTAATATCGCATAATTAGGAAGACTTTTGTTAAAAGACAATAATTTGATATTACAATACGAGGTGACTTTAGATTAAACAATTAACCGATATCTTAATTTTATCCGCCCCGTATCATAATTATTTTTGATCCATTTTTACAAAAATAGTTCTTATTTCTTCTTTTATAAATATGTTTAATGGTTTTTAAGGCAGGATAATAAGTGGAACCGGCGGAAGTAAATTAAAAAACCGTTGGTATAAATATAATTTAAATCTTTCTTTTTCGAAAAAGACGCTACTAAGATCGAATAAGAAACACAGTTCTTATAAACTTGGACTTAATATTATCGGATATTATAACGGTTTTAAAGACGTTATAAAAATCGATTTCTTTTCGTATTTATAATATAATACCATGGTATTAAACATTCGATAGAAAACGTATAAAGGCGTTTTAATAGGGAAAAATAAAATAAGTCGAAATGCTGAAGCCTGTAAAAGGAATAAATAACTATATAAAAAGTAACTGTATAGTTATTTACGTAACATATTTCGATTTTTACTAAATATTTAGTTTCATATTTATTAAAAATAAGGAGAAATTTCGATTTATTCGTACGCCTTCATAAATGTTTATCGAAATATTAAATTCGCTTTAAACTTAATTTATTCCGTATTTAATTATTATAATTATATTTATCTTATAAATGGATAATAATAAATAAGATCGGTATTAAAGTTATATATATGTTTTTTACAAAATATAATATATTTAAATAACTTTTATTTATCCGAATTAATAATTTATGTTATTATAATTTATTTTTAAACTTTTATTTACCCTTATGTACAACTTTTACGTTTTATAAAATTTATGACTATTATATCAGATATAACTTTATTTAAAGATTCGTTTTATTAAAATTAATATTTCCATTCTATAATATCGTTCCATATAAGCGAACAAAAAATGTAAATAAACTGGATACCTTTTTTAAAATTAAATATTACAGCTTAATTATTTATATCTTAATAAACATCTTATAAAACAGCTTACAAAAATATTTAAAATAAACCTAACCCTTTAAGTGGAAAATATCTCGAAATGAATTTATAAAAACTTAATTTCATTTATAATGGTTTATATTCCATTTTCAAAAGGCGATTGCATAGTAAACATACCGGAACTAATATAATTCTTGATTTATAAAAATTAATATGAACCGGAAAGAAATCGATTATCGACTATATCCTTAATTTAATTACGGAAACATTTTCTATCCGGTTTTAATACGTTAAATATACCGTAAATTTACTGGCTACCTAACCCGTTGTAATATACATCGGTGTTAATTAAACGTTAAATTTTATTAAATGGCTTAAAGAATTAAAACCCTGTTTAAATTAAAATATTAATTATTTAAAAATATTTTGTAATTTAAAGATAATTCGTAAGTAATTTGAATTTATTCCGATTATTATTACGAAATACGATAATATGAAACCTGATATTTATAACTCCGACGTATTAAACTCTTTAATAAAGCTTTTTATTATATTAAAAATAGTAGTTATAATTATTATCAAACATAAAGTTTCTAAATAAACCTAATAAGAAAATCGGAAATAACTTATAATTATATAAAACGTTAACTGGTAATATTTAACTTTATTTTTATTTATTATTTTAAAGAAAGGTTTACTTTATTTTTAAATATTAAAAATGTTAATTACTATTTAATTAAAGTTTTGGCTGAAGTTATGATATTTAAGCAATAAATAAAATATATTTGAAATAAATTTAAATTTTTAATTAATATATTCAAGCTTATCCCAAAAATCAAGATTCCTTTATTTTTAATAGTTATGGAAAAATTTATTTAATAAATGCGATGGTATTGCGTAAACAACGGTATTATTACGTTTTATGTATTTACGTATTTCTTTTAGAAACTTCAACTTTTTACGGATTTTATTTTTTTATATTAACGCGGATTGGTATACTTAATATCGAAAATTTCACTCGATGTTATTGTACTTATATTACGAATTTCCTTTTTCCGGTTTTACTGAAACGTTTAAAGCCGTTATAATGTCCGATAATTCTGAATCCGGATTTACGAAAATTGAACTTATTTTATTAGATCTTTATAACCTTTTTTAGAACTAAAGATTCCCTTAATTATACCTATATCGATCTTTTATTAGTTTGTACTTCTCACTTTATGATTCTTATGTAAAAGCCTTTAGAAATATCTGTAATGAGATCTAATTTAAACGGTATTTATTCAAGAGAATTTAAAGATTACCAGGGTATCTCGGTGATAGGAATTACTAAATGGCTTAATTTATTTACTAAAAGCTTTTTAATAATTTAATATAAATATTCTTTTTATATAAAACACCGTTTAACTATAAGAAATTAATTACGTCTTTAATAAACGCTATTAAAATAAAACCAAACATTTTTAAAAAGGAAAATACTTATTATTTAAAGAAGATAGGTTTTTGTAATTAAAGAGTCGTATTAAAAACTGCAATAAATAACGACTAAAGATAATCGTCGTAAAAGGATTAAAACGAAAAATGGAAATGTAACGTTTTTGGCAGGTCCGGATATAATACGCGTATTTACAAGGAAGTTATAAACATTTAAGAAAAACCAATGCGATTTAGTTTAAATTAGTTTATTATATTATCGTTACTTTATTTAAATGTATTATCGCTAAATGTTACAAAGTATTTAGTTCGTTTATATATCTAGCTGGCTTATATAATACGTTACCGTACTTCGTAACTATAAGCCGAATAAGTTCTAATTATTTACTATATACTTTTAAATCTTTATAAAATCATCTTTAATTATTAATATTTCGATTTAAATACGTTTTAAACAAGATTTAGAGTTTAATAAAGATCGACTCCTACTAACTTCCGCCCTTATATCGCGACGTATTAGGTAAATAATAAATTTATTATAGTCTTAACGGATTAAAACCAGATAAAAGGTTTATATATTTAGGTTATGTATTTATTCGATAATAACCTTTCTTTTAATCGGTATTAATTTTTGCAAATTAGTAGAAATATCTGCTTTAACGGATACACTGTTTTATTATGTTTGTAAAGTAAAATAAAAGAAATTAATGCATAAAATTAAGTTTATCAGAGTCGCAGCTGGTCGACAACCACGCATCAGTCTGCTTTAAAGTGAGGCTTTACGGAACTGAGGTATACAATCTATCTTAACCGTAAAAACTATTTATTAGTTATCGTATTAGAAGATACCGGGTATAGTATTTATCGTACGGATTATATCGTATAATGATTTTCTGTATATTTAGTTCAGCCTGGAGAATAAAGCTTAAACCTATATTAACCTTGCATAAAATTAAGTTTCATATAATTAAATTTCGGGCCTTTCTTTTTACTTTAATAAGTAAGTTTCTTTTCCTTTTTTAATACCCTGTTTGATTATTAATATTAAGAAATAGGTAATTAAATTTAAATATTAAAAAGTTGCGAAATTTTCCAAGGTTGCTTATATTGCCAGCTTGCTTATATAATACGATATGCTTTAAAATGTCTTTTAATTTATACATACCGATTTATAAATAAAAGGTTAAAATTACGTTATAAGTTTATTAAGGTTTATGCAAATAATATTATTATTCATTTTAACTTTATTAATAAGTATAAAAAATATTTAAAGTTAAACTTTTAAATTTTTAAGTATTTATAATTCTTTATATCTTTTAAAAATCTCTTATAAGTTATCTTTTAAAGTAAAAATTAAGTTTTCAAATCAAGACTTTAATATCGTTACTTATTAAAAAGAGCTTTTTATTATTAAAATTATTAAAACGATAAATAAGATTAATAAAAGTATATTATACTTAATAAAATATTATATTATATTAAATTAATAGAGCTATGAAGGAAAGCGTAAAATAACGTGATTTAAATAAGAACGTAAGGCTAATACACTGAAAACTGTATAAAAATATAAGATTTATTTTAAATTAAATGTTTTTTTATCTATTATAAAGATCATAGTATTTTTTAACGTATTAAAAAGGTATTATTAAATAAAACGAATTTTTTTTTACAGCATAAAAATTAGATATATAAATCCTAGAATATAAAATAAACTTCGATATTATCCTTTTTTATTATAAATAGATTTAAAAATACTTTGTAATTATATTTTTCATATACATTATCCTTTAAGATTAGTATATAAAATTAAATCGTTTCGATTAGAAAAAATAGGTAACAGAGTTGTTTTTATAATTAACCTAGTATTGGTTACAAAACTTATACGCGAAGTTGGTGGTGTTATATTGGTAATGGGTGGGGCATTGGTATTACGGCCTTGTTCATCATAGCAGCTCTTATACAGCTGTAAGCACATAAATGATCGCCACAATTGCGATCATTCGCGGATCTTTTGCCCCTGGCGGTGTGGTATAAGGTGCAGCCACCACAAGCGGCGTGTTTCCATCCTTTTGTCCCCATATTGTACCTATATAGGTTAAGGCAGCCATGCATTACGCGTAAAGGTGCCCATCTTTTCCGATGCACATAAAGCCATCCGTAGCCAATGATTTAAGGCCGATAACTACGTAATATGATGGTCCTGAGTTGCAGCCTACGTCAACCAGGCGCCGAAATGTGAATTGCTGCCCTACCTATTTAAGCTGTGCCGGGACTCGGGCCAATTTAACTACCGTCTTACACTGTTAGCGACTCCTATGCGGTACATAACGGCCATAACAATATCGGCTGAACATAGCTGCTAGTTTTCAGGCTTCGTATTTCGGAAGGTTCCCAGAGTTACGCGGCAACCGTGGCAGACTCTATCTACCGAAGCTACAAGTTATCTACAGATGCATGGACGGATAGTGCGCATGTATATCAGGGTAGGCCCGTCTCTCGGTATTTACAAAATTGGCAGACCATAAATGCGAGGATATGAGACTCCAAAGCCCAGTAATGCCTTGATAGATGTCATAGCGATTAAAGGGCGGGGTGTCTTCACGAGAAGCTCATATAACTAAAGATAGTTGGAATATCCAGCGACAATCCGCTCATTCTGGATGAAATCGCTGACCAAACCTTTCCTTACCTCAGCTAGCTCAGGCCTCGCTGGCTCGGTCTTTATTTTCTCCAAAGTCACTTAAGTACTACATTATAACGTTAATATTTAACCAATCAAATCCCAGATCTCCGTAACGAGCCAACATAGCCTAAATTTAAGTTATACAAAAAAACGGTTCTTTTTAAAGATTTTCTTTTAAAAAACGGAAATTCGTAATAGCTTAATAAAAAAACGTTTCTTATAAATACATATATATATTTATACGCAAGTTTTAATTACAGCTTATTATTAATATTAATTTAATTTTAAATAAACCGAGTTGATTATTTTTAAATATTAAACTATTTTTTAATTATATTTTAAATACGTTATCTTTTTTTTAAAAAGAAATATAACGAAATCGAATTTCTTTAATATTATCGCGTAAACTTAACAAATTAGAAAATATATAGACGTACGTTAATAATATAATACGAATAATAATTAAATATAAAATTCGAAAATTCTATTTATAGTTAGGTCTTCTATAATAATAATAAAGAAATTTATAATTTAAACGTTCAGATTAACCGGTTAATTAACGTATTAAAAAAAATACGAAATAAATTATTAATATACGTAGATTAATAAAAGCTTATTATTTTTATTAATTAAAACATTGTTATAAATAACTATTATATTATATTATCTGTAAAATGCATAACTTTCGTAAAAATGCCTAAAATCTATCGTGTATTAAAAGGTTTATTACGTAAAAGTAAAATAATACGTATAATCTTAGACGAAAATTAATAATTTATGTAAGGTTAATTTATGTTCAAACCCGATTTTCGAAGGTAAGCCAAATATATAAAAGGTTATTATATATATAATCCATACGATAAATACTATTCCTAATATCTTTAAATACGATAACTAATTAATAGTTTTTACGGTTAAAACTGATTATATACCTTAATCCCATAAAACCCTACTTTCAAGCAGAACCTTACTCTGAAGCAGAACCTTACTTTAAAGCAAAACCTTACTTTGAAGCAGAATTTCACGCTGAAGCAGAAGCTAAGTCTGAATCAGAACCTTATTCTGAAGCAGAACCTTACTTTGAAGCAGAAGACGTGGTTGCCGATAAGCTTCGACTTTGATGAACTTTATGCCTGCTGGCTGCAGTAAACCTTAAGAAATTAATAATTCACAAAAGAATTAATTTTTAATTAATTTAAATTTTAAACTAAGTAGTAACATATTTAAAAAAAAACTAATAATCGTATAATACGAAATAAAAAGTAAACTAATTTCGTTATAATACCGATTCGAATATTTTTATATATCTTTTCTTTATACTTATATTATTATAATTAAAAACGTTTTTAAAATTAACAGTAATTATTTACACTTTATATTAAGCAGGCTTTTCTTATTTTGGAATATATTACGAATTACGATTATAATTTTAACAATATCAAATTTTTATAAAACTTTTATTACGTTATATAAAAATATAACCGGCTTCTTAAAAATAAGTAAATAAAATCCGATTAATATCTACATATAAGGAAATAATATTATATTTTAATACGATAAATTAAATATTTGAAATTATATTCGTAATATTAGGTTTCGATACGGTTTTATTATATAAAAGGTTATTATTACACTTTCTTAGCGTTATAACCGTATCTTTAAAAAAGTTAAAGTAATTTATATTCCGTTATAACTAATAATATAAAATAAAAATTTTACGAAACGTTATAATATTATTTAATGTTACTTAACACTTTTTATTAATTCGTAATTAATATTATCACCATTTTATTCCTTAATTTTATTAATAGGTTTTATAAATAAATTTCTTTTACATTCTCTTAAATTAAACCGTAAACCGTAATAATAACCGCCGTTTGATTTCGTTAAATATAATTAATTAAAAGGAAGCTATAATATGCAATTCTTTTAATATTTATCGAAATATCTGTTAAAAAAATATATAATTCTAAATTTCTTTTTTATAAATCTTAAAAACGCTTTTATCTTATTTATAAAAACGAAGAAATAACAAATGATATCCGAAATATAACCGATTCATATAATTATAAATAATAATTCCTTTCCGTTTTTACTTAATTTTATATATAAATAAGCTTCGTACTTTTACTTATACGAACCTATTAACCTAATAATATTAACCGGGCGCATATAACGGAAATAACCTTAAAACCGGATCGTTAATTTTAACATAAAATAACCGAATTATATTAAAAACTGTTAAAGTTTTATTAATTCGAACCCTTTAGCCTTTATATATATAATGTTCGTATTTTTACGTTAGGTTTATTAAAACTACGTAGCTGATATAAACTAGTAATGAAAAATATGTTTAATATCTACGGAATTATTAAAAATACCTTAATTTAGAATCTTTTTCTTAAAACTTAATTTATAAAGTTTTCAAGATACATATAGTTTCGGTTAACCGTTATCTAATTCGAAATTAACGTATATAATATAAATTCGAAAGGTTTTAGTAACGGTAAATAAATGAGAAATATTATAAAACTTTAATTAAAATTATTAAGAAATAAGCTTTTATTTAACGAAATTGGTTTATCGTTTTTTAGATCATATCTTACTTAATAATATCAATAAGTTGATTAATAATTAGAAAGTATTTTATTTTTTAATACAAAGATGTAGCATTTATATAGTGTTCCTTAAATTATGCGAGTTTAATCAAAGTATGTTATGCGTTACCTTTCGATCGGCTGGTTATAAGGCCGGCTATAATTTAAATACGGATAATATTACGTAAAATAAAGACTTATTTAATCCGATGATATATAATAACTGACGATTAGATGATATCGTTGTTATTAATAAAAGATTCCGAAATTATTACCGATTTTATAAAGATCTTATATTTATTTTTATCTTTTATATATTCTACGTTATAATAACGTTAATTATATATAAATGTTAATACCGATATTATTAGTTTTTCTTTTTTAAAACCGGGTAAAAATAATTCTAGTAAAAATCCTTTTTTAATTTAATTATTATTACGTCTTATATTATTAAATCTTAGACTTATTAACTCGATTTTAAAGTTAAATTTAATTTTTGTAAAAGCTTAAGAAATATAAAAACTTTTTTAAAACGGTAAAGATTGAACCTTATAATAAATTAAACCATTTCATTAATTAAAAAAATAATTTATAAAACGTTAAGGCTATTTTCTTTTTAAAATTCGTTTTTATTAAAATTTTATAATTTCTTATAACGCGAAGATTATATCCGTTATACTTTTTCGCAAAATAATCGTTATATTATTTAAAACCTTTGTAATAAGATCGTATACGTGTTTAGATTTTAATTCGTTATTTTTAATTTATGGAAATATATTTATTTTAAGGTTAAAATATGAGTTAAAAATCCGAAAATATTTTAGTTACCGGCGTAGAATTAGAAAAATTAAGCTTCTTGGTTTTAATACTATTATATTTCTTATTAATAATAAAAGTAAACTTAACTAATTAAATAGAATTTAAGAAGAAAATTTAATTTATAAGTAACTTTAATATTTTTAAGGTTTATTTTTAAGGTTTATTGTTAAGGTTTATTGTTAAGGTTTATTGTTAAGGTTTATTATTAAGGTTTATCCTTAAGGTTTACTGCAACCCTGCCGAACCAGCCAGCGGGCATAAGGTTCAATAGGGTCGAACCTTATTAGCAACCATGTATTAGTTTGCTTTAAAGTTAGGTTCTCTGGGGCTGAGGTATATAGTTTATCTTAACCGTAAAAACTATTAATTAATTATCGTGTTCGAACATAGTGGGTATAATATATATCGTGTGGATTATAGGTGCAATGATTTTCTGTATATGTGGTTTAGCCTAGAAAATAAGGCTTGAACATATATCAACCTTGTATAAATTTCGTTATATATTATAAATTATTAGGTATTTTTATTATTATTAATGTTACTTTTAAATATTATTTAATATACGAATTTGATTCCGTTTATTATTATTTATATCTTTTATTCTTATTTTCAATCGAAAATAATTAAAGATAGCGACGGTAAGTTTGTAATATTTTTAAAATTTTAATCTATAAATATTATATAATTATACCAAGTTTACCTTTTTTATTACATCTTATATTTTAATGTTTAATTGTTAATTTTAATTAATTAACGATATTATCAGTTTCCCTATATTATTTGCAATTTCTTTATAAATAAATACTTTATTTAAAATACCTAAAATTATTATTATACGAACTTTATCCCGTTTATTCTATTTCATAGCCTTTTTTAGATTTTTAATCTTAATTTATTAAAAGTATTATTGGTACAACTATAATATTTTTGATTTTCTTAATATATAAATACATTCTTATAGTATCTAACATTATAAAATTATTAAAAGCTTCTTACTACCGATTAATAAAACGGACTATAATAAGCGAATAAGAAATTAAGGTATATATAAAATTAAAAATAGTATTAAGTTAAGTTTTATTATAACGTATATTAATTCCAGTATTATTTTTTATAGTTCCACTTTAGCTACGTATATTTTCCCTTTAATTCTGACCTTAAATAAAAACCTGTTAGTATTTAAAATTGCGTAAATATTTAATATAGCTATAATATAATACGGTTTGAATAAAATAAAGTTCCTGAATATATTTATAAAAACCTATTTTTACTTACAGTTATAAAACTATTAACGTATCTTTTACTGATAATAATACTAAAATAATAATTAAATTAATATATAAAAATTTTATATATATATATAATTTATAACACGTTAATAAAAACATATGTATATATTTTAATAATACTTATTTCTTATTTTATAGGCTTAAAATAATGTGACGTAATATTATATAATATTATGTATTTCTTTTCTTTATATTACAATATAATAGGAAACTTAACGTATTAATAATAACTTTTTAACATCGTAAAATATATATTTTTTATATTCTAAGTTTAGTTAACGTCTAATAAGTTAAAAAACTTATAATTTAAGCCGCTGAACTTTTTCTAATATTTATAACCGGTAATGGTTCACGCAAATATAAATAATATTAAAAATATAATAATTATATAATTCCGATTAAAATTATAAAATTACGTAAAGATTTTTATTTCATAATAGTTAAATATAATATTTATAAATTTAAAAAGAACAGAAGTTCGTTTTATTATATAAACCTGTGATGATTAAGTATATATATATAAAATTCAAATTTTTAAATATTATAATATATTTTATATTAATATTAAAAGTTTTCATAATTCTTTCCTATATCTAATATTCCGTTTATTTAAATAAAGTTTTAATATAAAGAAATCGGAAATTTATCCGGTATTTTAATTCTGCTTAAAAAAAGGGTAATATTACCTAACCGGAACTTTATCCCCTTATACGTTAAAAATCCTAAAAAAATATTTAAAAACCGGAACCGGAAATACCGGTAAAGCTTTCTTTAGCATGATCAACGTTAAACGTTATATTTAAATTCCCGGTAAAATCTCGGCTTTAAAACTATTTATAATTATCAAAACTTTCCTTAAAAACGAGGTAATTCAAATAATAATTTCCGGAAGGTATTAATTAAAAGTTTAAATTAATTATTTTAAAAAAGTTATTATTATAAAAACCTTTAGTAAAAAAGCAACCATATATATAGTAGACCTTACCAAGTAATAAGTAAAACATAGTTTTAAAAAATAATATTAACAATTATAAAAATATAAAATTATAAATCGTAAAAATTCCGGATTTATTATAAAACCAATATTTCAAAAGTTTCGAATTATTACATAAAAAAAAGGGACGCAGAAATAATTAAATAGATGACATCAAAATAATCTTTTCGATATTAATTAAAACCTATTTATGTCCTTTATTTACCGGCATAATCGACCGGGCAGTACCAGTTAATCGACCCGAACTAAGGTATTTAAAAAATAAAAAAGATAAAGTAATTTTAAACTTAATGTAACCAATTTAGAATAAAATCGGAATATAAAATTTACAACTTTTAAATTTATTATTATAAATCAAAGGATTGAAGTTAAACCGGATAAATTGCTAATAATTATAATAAATTATAATTTTCAAAATATAATTTTAATTTCTTTTAAATTTATAGTATTTATCATATGTTTAGAATAATATAAAATTATGTTAGCTTAAGAAATATTAATCTTCACATAATATTTATTAAATCTATAGTTGATAAAATAACAAATATAACTGTATTATTTAGTCCCCTTACGGGACCATATTATTTTAATATTAAAAATATAATTTCCGAATTTAAAGTAAGATTAGTATTTAATAATATCAAAGTAAATGAAATGAGTATATTTATATAATTTCCTGTTTTAACGAATTCGAAAATATACTGTTAAAAACGTAGAAAAATTAAAACGTTATATTTCGAGCTTTAATATAGCTTATTTATCAACGACTATAATTCCGTTTTCAAACCGAACATATTTTTTAATATTTACCTTAATCAAAACCGGACGGGTTTTATTTCCTAATTTGCGACTTAATATTACCGTTTTTACTATCGTTAAATAAATATCATTTATTTCTAGCGTGTAATTTTGCGACCTTAATAATAATTATTACCTTACTTGTATTATCTGATATATTATTTATAACGTTAAGTTACGTATAGTTACCTTTTAATAAAAACGGGAATTTTGATAACGATATAAAAATAAAGGAATTAAATAAATACTAATCGGGTAATAAACCCGGCTTTAATAAATTAAAAACATTAAACAATTATAAATTATAAGTTAAGAAAACGAAACGGGGTTTTAATTAAAATATTTATTATATTACGGAGTACGTTTATGGATATAAACGTTACGATAACAGGACTCGTAACTTCGAACCGTAAAAACGTATAAACTATATATCGGATTAATATTTAAATATTTAAAATTACCGTTAAATCTTTACTTATTAATTTAAACCCAACGGTTATAATTAATGAATACTAATTAAAACAAAACGTAACTTCCGACGGTTACATATTTCTTACCGATACTTTTTAAGCGTATAATACGGCTATAATCCGGAACCTATATAAGTGGGTTCTAAATATAAGAATACGATACCGTTACTTTAAATTAAAGGGATTCCATCGCTTATAGTACGTTTCCCGCATTTTATGTAATATAGAAAACACTGCTTTATCGTAAATTAAATATAACGTAAAAAAAAAGTTTAAAACGTTTTAGTAATATTGTTTATCAAATCTGGAAATTGTTTTAATTAATTTAATTCCATTTTAAATTTAGTAAGATTTTTTAAATTTATTTAAAATATCTGTAAACATGTTAAATGAAAAGCGTTTATATATAATAAGATTAATGGTTAATGTTTTTTCTTTACTGCGGAACGGAAATAGCAGTATAAAAAATAATTCGTTCGTTTATTAATTACATTATACTTCGATTATTTTCCAAATAATTATTTTTAACGAACCGGCTTTTATTTATCTTTTCGCAAGTTCTTTTGGATTCGAAATTTATAGATGTAAAAAAAATTAATCGGATATTAATTATCACAAAATTCAACCTGAATAAAATTATTACGGTTCTTTTTTAAGATAAAAGTATCTTTTTTGAAAGGATTTAATAATTACTTTATGTACGTATTTGCCGTTAAATAATATACGCTAATAAAGATCCATTTGGTCCTATTTCGCAAATTAAAATTATTTTATTTAATATTAATAATACGAATAATATTTCAATTAATGGAAAAATAAAAATAAAATTTAATAATTCTTTCGTCTTAATTAGGATTGTTTAAGATAAATAATTTAATATTTTCGTTATTATGGTTATCTATTACGTTTATTTTTACTATAACTTTTATATTTTCCTACGACATATAATTTTTAATTTCCCCGGCTTAAATGTTTTATTATTTTAAGAAGTTTTATAATAAACGGTTCCATTTTATATTTAAGAAATATTTAATAAAGTATTAATAATATAACCTATTAAAATTAATTATATTTATTTATTTATAATTACAAACGGTTTAATTAAATCACAACGAAAAATATTTTATTAAACAAACTTTCGGTATTTTCTATTATATAATTCGATTAATATTCGAAACATTTATACCTAATCTAAAACCGACGGTAAATATTACGATACTGATAAAAGTATTAAGTTATTTTAATTTATCGCATACGCGAACCCGGTTTCCGTAAGATATTTCGAAATTCTAAACTTATTAATTTTTATTATAACTTTTAACAAATAGTGCGGCATTATTATAATCTCATTTTAATAATTTCAGAAATTTATAACTTCGATTTTATTATTAACCTAAATCATAATAATTTTTATAATACTACGTAATTTATTAAATGAAATTTCGGATGTTTTATTTAATAATTCGAATATATTAATTAATGAAAATTAAAATTCGTTTAATTCAAATGTTACGTTTTAAATATAAAAACAATATTAATATTAATTTCAGAATTATTAATACTTAAAAACCGGACCTTTTTTTTCTAATAATAAGTCGGACCACCCCCTCACGCTCCACCCCCCCAACGCGCCACCCCATAACCGCGTTACGCGTTAATCCACTTCTTAATTTTTTTCCCTTTAAAAGCCTTTTTAATAATGCTTGGAAAAATTAAATAAATTTTTTTTATCAAAATTTGCTCTTTCGAACGATATGCAGCTTTCAGCTTAATTCCATATGGTACAGGCGATTAAGGAAATAACGCGTAAAAGATCCTTACGTTTAGCCTTAAAGGGTTACCAGGTTAACAGACGATATATTATATGCCGTATTAATGATATACCTACGCGGGAAAAGGCTAATAAGGTTTAACAGAAACTATTACGAATCCAAAAGAAAGGTTTAACCTATTGAGTTATTATGCAAAGTTATTTAGGTTATATACCGCCGTATTTCCGATTTTGCTTTTACGTTTAACGGTTTTTAATTAATAACGGGAGCTTTTAATACCTAAACAAAGGATAGGTAACCGGTTTTTTACGGCATTATCCTAATATTAGAATCCTTACAAGCAAGATTATTAATTATAAACGCCTAAATAAGGCTTTGCCAATTTTTATTAACGTATTATTAAACCGTTTCGAACTGCCCGTTATAAAGGTTATTAAATGGTTAATAAATATAACGCCGACGAGATCGGGATATTAAAAGGTATAAGGGAAAACGTTTTCGTTTTCGGTAAAACCTTTAAAAAGTTCATACTTTTAAAGGACGTTTCCAAACGATAATAGGTTATTATAATCGCTTATATTAACGTTAACGGACGTACCTTTTTATTATTTATAATTTTTAACGGCGGCGACATATAATAAAAATAGTTTTTTAATTCTGATAATAAAGTATACGAAAACTGGTATTTTACCACTTTTAATAACGGTTAAATTAATACCGAGATTGGCCTAAAGTAATTATATAAGGTTTTTATCCTTTATATTAAGCCGGCGGATCTTAAAAAATGGAAATTGTTAATAATCGACGGTCATAATAGCTATATTACCGAAAGCTTTATATAGATATATTTTTAAAATAAAATCTATATCGTTTTTTTGCTTGCTTACGTTTTTTACGTTTTTTAGTTTATTAATATAAGTATCTTTTTTATCTTAAAGCGGAGGTTCCGTTATTGGTTCCGAAGTTATAAATAAAACGGATTTCCATTAAGCGTTTTTATACGTTTAGCAGAAAGTTATAATAATTTTAAAATATATTATAAAAGGTTAAAAAGCCAGAGGTTTACGCCTTATTTACAAGGTAAAAGCGTTAAATAATAAGTACGTTAAGGCCGGGGCCTAAATAACGGAAGTATTTAAGTCCAAATCGAATTTTACCCCCGTATGTCTTGATTTTAATACGTAAATAATTAATTTAGGTATTAAAACGCCTAAATTATTTAGGGATATAAAAGTTATCGAAAAAGCTCTTGTAAAAATCGATCCAGTTTTCGGAAGATTTACTATACGGTTTTTGTTTCGTAAAATCGGTAAAACTTTTAATAAAGAAAATAACAAATTAAATATTACCGAAATCCAGAATAATTAAGTAACGGCTTTTATCGATAAAACGAAACTTAAAAAGTATAAATTAATATAACTTGAACCAAATAAAGATTTCGTAAGGATAATATCGGTTAGGAAAATAAAAGTAAGGTTACGGACCGTTCCGAAGCAACGTTTTATTATAACTTAACGAAATTAATAAAAAGATAAATTTTCCGAAAGCGAAAAAGATAGCGAAGATAATCCGGAATGTATTATTATACGTAACGGTTAATATGGAGTTAATTAAATAAAGGGTTGTTAAGATATTATTATTTATATTAAAAAGTTGTATTATTGATGGCTTCAAAAATGGGTGGCGCGTTAGGGGGGTGGAGCGTAAGTGGGGGTCCGACTTACCTAGTTAAATTTCCAGCTTTATTAAAACTTTTAAATTTGGCGATTTCTTTTCTAATGCCGGTAAGAATTATTATATATGTGCATAATGAATATAAAACATATCTTACGAATATTAATATACTTAAGCCGGAAAATCTTTTATATTAAAAAACAGAAATTTCGTTAATAATAACTAAATTATATCGTCATTTAAAAATTAAATATAATATAATAATCCGCAACCAATCTCTTAATAACTATTTAGGATTAATAGTAATGTAATTATATTATCCGGTAATTATGGGTTCGAATATCCTTCCATCGAACTTTTTCGTTACCGTAAATAGCAAAATAAAAATAAAAAATGATATTACTAATATAAAAGGTTATTAATTTTGGGTTAACTGAATTAAAAATACCACTTAAATAATAACTAAATCCTTTTTTTTAAAAAAAGTCGTAAATAGTAAATGATTTTTTAAGGTTTATTTTAATAACGAAAAAGATATTAAACTTTGTAAAAACTAAATTATATACCGTATTTACGTACTTTTTCTTCAAAATACAGTCTTATCCGTTAAATATAACGTTTAATATAAAACGAATAAACCGACGGCATAAATTTTACGTAAAGTTATCGACCGTATATTTAACGTTAACGTATAAGTTAATTACGTTATATCGCTAAGAAACCGGTAAAGCCATCGGATAAAAATAAACGCTTTATTTTAAAGAATTAAGTATTCGAAAATTTAAAATTTTTATCTTAAACCTTTTCATAACTTGCTTATACTCTGTTAATTAAAAAAGAAAATTTGCTTTCAGGTTTAATATAAATAATCTTAAATTTTATATATTATTCTTTTAATAATTAAATGCTATTATTATCGTATTTATAAAAAAAGGTAAAAAGTTAAAATATATTTAAAAGGAAATTTTTATTTATTCTTTCAGGCGTATAGTATTAATATCGTTTTAATTAAAATTAAATATATTTAAAAAAGATTATTTTATATTAACTTTTCGATATTTTTAAGGTTTCTTCTTAAGGTTTACTGCGTGGCATAAGGTTCATCAGAGTCGGAGCTTATCGGCAACCACGCTTGTGAGCCTCCCAAGCCAACATCAGTCGAGAAATTGCGTGCTTACGGGGCCTAGCAGTCTGCTTCAGAGTAAGGTTCTGCTTTAGAGTGAGGCTTTATGGGACTGAGGTATATAATTTATCTTAACCGTAAAAACCATTAATTAGTTATCGTGTTCGAAAATATTAGGTATAGTATTTATCGTATAGATTATATGTATAATGATTTTCTGTATATTTGGCTCAGCTTAGAAAATAAGACTTGAACTTATATCAACCTTATATATTAACTTTTCGTAATTATAACATATATAATAATAAATTAAAATTATCTTTAAAAAGTTCGTATTTATAAATTATAAAAGTTTACATAAAATTACTTAAAAGCTAAAAAAATCCTATTTTAATATTAGGCCTTATTTTTATAGTGTTATTATTTTTATAAAGCTTTTTTTACAAAGGTTTTATCGATATATCTGATTTTTACAGCTGCTTTTTAATCAAAAGCGTTAACCACGGGTGCGCCGCAAGCGCAGCCCCAACCTTAAAAATGGGGCCTGATCTCGATAAGGTAAACCTTACCATCAAAAATTAATATCAAACAGGAAACCTCAAATCAGGCTCCTAGTTTATAGCTAAGCCTTAGTGGGGGCATGGTAATACTGCAAGCCGTGAGCAAGCAAGTCGCCCGCATGTGGTCCCAACCGACATCTCGCATCCCCTCAAGGGGCTCCACAGTATGCAAGGTGGTAAGGAGCCTTATAGGCACCGCTTTCCACGCAGTTGTTCGTGCTACCACCATTAACTTCAGCCTGCCTAGTGTACTATTTACACCAACCATCCTCTCTCCGCGAAGTCGATGGCGGCTGGATGTACTGCGTGGGTTGGCCGATCGATAACCATACGGCGTGCGTAATATGAGACCCTGACATCATATACTGAAGCATATATGGCTGAAGAAAAAGATATTATCAGATCGGCCTCTGAAGAGATTCTGTTTAAAAAGGAAGGTTATGAAGCCTACTTAAATATATATAAAACAGTTATAACTGAGAGAAAGCGATACCGGGACTGTGAATAACGTATTTGATAACGTATTTATTAGCTATAACGTTAACTAAGCCCCGGCGTTACTAATAGGCCGAAATTTTAATAAGGTTTAATATATCTCTTCAGTTTTTAGGAATTAATAACTAAAGTCCTTATAAATCTAAATGTTACTTAAAAAGAAAAGATCGTAGAAGTAAACGAAAAGAATTTTAAAAATTTAAATCTTTTTATTAAAAGATTCGCAAAATAAATTTACTGCGATACGGCGATTTCGACCTAGGATGACTCAGGTAAGATTTACCTATATTTTTAACTATTATAACTTAATATTATATGATTAGAGTATAAAAGCGTTATTAGAAAAGTAGCTTTTTAATCCGATATATAAAGTTAGTTTAAGTTTTCGAAAAGTTAAATCGTGCTCGTATTTTATGTAAATCTATATTCTAAATTTATTATAACTCTTTAATGCTATAATTACAAAGGAAATATATATTTTAAGGTATTATTATAACATCTTAAATTTAATAATTTAAAATTGTAACGCTAATTTTTAAAAAGGTTTCTTTATATGTATTACTAACGCAAGAAAATAAAGTTAATTCTTTATGAATTATTACGTATAAGCTATTTAGAATTAATTTTAAATTTAAGGCCTTTACGTTTAAAAATAAATGCCGTTATATGACGGCTGACTGGCTTAACCAACTATTAAACCCTAGTCGTACGGTTTATGTTAGCAATAATATTATAGGAATCTAAATAATAGATTTGGAAGTATAATTACGTCTGGTAATAGCAAATGTTAAAGGTAATTTAGGTAACTAAGTTATATTATAAGCTGGTATTATTTAGATTATAAGAAAATAACGAACGTATATATATTACTTTTAGCTTAAGATACTTAAGCGGCTTAAATCTTTAAGTTCGTTACAATCTTTAAGTTTACCGTAAACTTAAGGAACTTAAAGCGTTAAAACCTTTAAAACCTTTAAATTAATTACGTAACTTAAAACTTACGTCGGAAATAAATTCCAGATTTTCCGACCGTTTATTTTTAGGCCAAACTTTTAAGTTATAATATAAATTTTTCTGTCCAGGATTTTTACCCTTAAAGATTAATTTATTTATTGCATTTATTTAATAAATAATTTCCTTTTTCATATATTATTTTTTTAGGTTATTTTAATTATTATATTTAACTTTATTAAAAAATAAAAATTATTTAAACGTAATAACGTTTTAATTTAATCGTAACAAATCGAAACTTTTAATTTTATTATATTTTTTATGTTTCGTATTTTCGTTACAAAATTAAACGGGGGCTTTATAAAAATTATTTCGATTTTGGAAAATACTTTTGTTATGTTAAATATAATAATTTTTATAATTTGTTTAATCTTTTTATTTCTAAATCTTAACGATTTTTGGATAAAAACAAACGGTTAAAACGTAAAAAAAAATAAACGCGAAAAGTTTTTCGTTCTGCCGTTAATAAATTAAACCGGTTTTAAAAATAACGTAAGGTTTTATACCGTCGCGCAATTAAAATGTTACGTCGGGGTATTTAAAATACGGAAATAATGGAGAAATTTGAACGATTAGAAAAAGCGTAATAGCAGCTAAAAACCGAATTGTCCGCTTCCGTATAGGCCGATTTCTTTATTAATTGGTTGTTAAATTAGGACGTATTTAATTTTAACGTTTCCGATATTATTAATAAAAGTTTTTTAATAAGCTTTAAATTTCCGTAAAATTTTTTGCAGGTTTTTATATATTTTTTAATTTTGGGCAGTTTTTTTATTTAACTAAATACTACCTTTTTCCGTCCTTTTTTTTGATTTCGAAAATTTTTTTAACCTTCCATATTAATACGTTTTCTATTACTTTTTTCTTTTAGTTCCGTTTGGATTTAAATTATATTTGCTGCTAACTTTAATAAGAAAATATAGAAAATAAGGTAAAGTTTAACTTTAACAGATAATTTTAATTAGTAATTATTTTTCGAAATTTGTTTTATGATTTTATATAATTCGATATATTTAAAATCGAATTTTTTGTTAAATCGTTTTTTTTTGGACATTTTTAATAACTAAATAAATTATTCTTTTTTTTTAAAGGTTAATCCTTTTAACTTTTTTGATTATAATATTTTTATATTTAAGTACGTACGAATTCGAATTTTGTTTTTATTTTTATATAAAATTATTTAAGTTATTTTAAAATAAAAATAACTTTAAGATTAATTAATCCTTTTTTTAATAGATTTTGGTAAATTTTTAATATAAAGCCGAAATTAACGTTAGTTAATATTATTTTAATATTTTCGTAATAATTTATATTATAAATTTAATAAGTTATTAGTAACTTTTTAACTTAATTATTTTATTTATAGTTAACGTATATTATAAGTAAGTTTTAAATATTTAAATTTTTTTTTTGTTTAATTAATTATTTATAATTTAAAAATATTAAAATGTTTATGGTTTAGGCCTAATTATGTTATAAGGTTTTGTCACAATTTTAAAATAAATATCGTATTTTTGTTAGATATTATTTTTATTAAAAGTTTATATATATTAATAAGGTATTTAAAAAAAATATATGTTAACTGTTTTATGCTTATATTTTTGTTAAATAATAAAAAGTATAAAAATTTTATAAATCGATTTAGGATTACAAAAATGCTGTCGTATTATATATCTGTTACTGGATTTTTTAATAATAATACTTTAGTAATAAAATCGAAAATAATTAAATTTTATGGTTATTTTATAATTAATAATTATTATAATTTTCCGTGTAATTTATGGCGTCGTATTTTAATTTTATTACATAAATTATATTTTCGTAGGATTTTTTTAATTATTAACTTTATTCCGGGGAAATAATATATACGTTATAATCGTTTTATAATTTTGTAAATTTTAAGGTATCCGTATAATTAATATTCGTATATTTTACGTATTAGTTTTTTTTAATACTTTTTTGATATTTAGGTTTTGTCGGTTCTTTCTTTTTTTAATAGCTGATCGTTATATTATTAAACTTTTTGGTATAAATTAGGTATTATTTTTTTGATAGTTATAATTTGTTATAATTCTATATATCCTTTTTTTTATTAAGTCGAATATTTAGTATAAAACCTTAAGAATCTTTTTTTAGGTTTGGTTATTTGTTAAAAACGTTTATTTTGTTATTTTTTAATCCTTTTTTATAGATAATAATAAAATTAAATTCCGAAAAGTATTTTACATAACGAAGTTATCGTTTTATTAATTTTCGGATAATAATAAATTAGGTAAAATTTTTGTAATTTATATATATTTTAACTTGATATAAGTTTCCTTTAAGGTAATATTTAAATCTTTTAAAAGTATTAATAATAATTACGAATTCTTTATTCAAAATAATTTAATTTAATTTAACTTTTTTTAATTTATAAAAATAAAATATAATAAAATATAAGTTACCTTAATTATTTTTATATCCGATTATTACGTTTAACATATAATCCAAAATATCGGTTTTTAATTTTACGGGACGATTTAGGTCGTATATAATTAATATTAATTCGTTAATAATTATATTTTTAATTTTTTAAAAAGCTTTTTTTGTTTCGGTTATTTATTAGAATTTTTTTTTTGGTTAAGTTAAATAAGGATATCGCGATTTTATTAAAGTTACGAATAAACTTTCGGTAATAATTAGCAAATTTAAAAAAAAGCCGGATTTTGGTAATTATAATAAGTACCTTTTATTTTAAATTATTATTTTTTTTAGGATTTACTTTAATATATTCTGGGATAATAACGTATTTTAAATACGGTATTTTTTATTTATGGAATTTGTTTTTTTCGGCGTTAACTAAAAAATTAACGTTTTATAAAACTTAAAAAATTTTATGGACATATTTTTTATATTTTCTTTCCGAATTTAAATAAATAAAAATGTTATCGAAATAATAAAGAATAAAAATATTAAAATATTTGCGTAATACGTAATTAATTATTTTTTGGAATGTTACGGGTACGTTAATAAGCCCGAACGGTATTATTAAATATTCGTATAACCCGTCTTTAATTTTAAAGGTTATTTTTTATTTATTTCCTATCTTAATGCGAATTAAATTATATTTATTTCGTAAGTTTAAAGTAATAAATTATTTAATTCCGTAAAAATAATTTTTCATTTTAATAATTAAAGGTAAAAATATATGATTTTTAACCGTAATATTATTTAATTATCGGTAATTAATTATTAATTATAATTTTTTATTTTTTTTCCGTACGAAAAATATAAGGTATCCTAGTAACAACTTAAAATATTTAATATATATTTTCCGAAATTTATTTTCGAAGTATTTTTATAATACGTATAATTTATATTAATTTAAATTATATATAAAATAAAACATAGTCGTTTTGTTATTTTTTAAGATTATTTGGTAATCTTATTCGTTATATTTTATTAATTTTATTTTAACTTATTTTTTAAAAAGTTATTCGTATTTATAATATTATAATAATATTTTAACTATTTTTTTTAACTTTTAAAGCTGGTATTATAAATCGTCGTTTATTTCGTATAATTATATTTTAATTATGGTAATAACGCGTCGTATATATCTATTTCGTCTTTTTTTTTATATATGTCGTATTTTTTTAGGTAATAAGGTTTTTGTCGTATCCTTATACTTATATTTATTATCGTCGTCGTTAGTTAAATAATAAAATCTTTTTTTTAAATCGTTTTTATCGATAAAAAGTAAAATAAATTTTACCTGGCTAATTTTTTCATCGATTAAGGGATTATATTAATATATTTATTTTTTGCTGAAAATTATATTATAACTTTATATTAAAATAATATCGAAATTAATAATTTATTTTCGTCCTTAAATATAAATTTTAAAATAATTAAATTTACGGTTATTTTATCCGTTATTATAAATAAATTTAATATCTTTTATATTTTTAATTTCTTAAAGTTTGGTTTTATTTTTTTATAATAAACGTAACTTATTACTTATTTTTGGTTTAATATAATTCGGATTAATTCCGTAATTTATTATAACAGTATATTATCTTTTCCTAATTCGTATTTTAATTATAATAAAAGGAATTTTTATTTTTTTTATTATCGTATATAAAACCTTTTTAAGAGATATAAGTTAATTCCTTTTATTTTTGCCAGTTTATGGCTTCCTTATAGGTAACGTTTTTTTGGGGGATTTATGCCTGTATTTATTTTAATTACCTTTTTTGTCGGCGTAGTTAAAGTTTTAATTCGAGGATTTTCTTTTTATGTCGCTTTATTTAATTTAGTAAACTGGTAATTTGTTTTCTAAGGGTTTCGGCCTTTTCCGACCAGTTTGTTGCTGTGGCCTATTTTTCGTCTGTCGTCGTTAGTTAATTCTGATACCCCTGGCGTTCCTGATATTAAGTATAGTACTGGGCCATTTTTATTAGGCGTTTTCCGATTTTCTTTTTTATTTTTCTTTTTTTTTTTCGGGGTTATCGGTATAGGTACGTTAGAAGTATAGGTTATTTATTACTTTCCGTTATGTCATTATTATTATTTAATAAACCTATTCCTTTTGGGTTTTATGGTCGTATTATTCGTAATAGCATATGGGGTTTTGTTCGGGATAGTTTTTTTTTGTCGGCCAGCTTTCTGATGTTATGGTAACGTCGATATCGTTTTGTATGATTATGGTACGTAAATATCTATATTATTTTTAGTTTTTAAAGTTACTTCCGGTTTGGGTTTGGAAATCGAATCCTTACTTATATATACGCGTAAGGCTTTGTTAAATATATTTTTGTTATTTTTCGTATCGTAGGTAATAAGTTTTTTTGTTATAAATAACGTACAGTTTTTTATATTAATCGGGTTTTTTTAGATATAAGGTTTCGTTTTAACCTTAGTATTTTTTAATCCATTTATTTAGCTTTTATTATTTTATCGTTATTATTTTTTTTGTTACGTACGAAATATTAACTTTTCCGGCATTAATTTTTTTTATTCGTCCTATTTTTATAGTTATTAAGTAATTATTAGACCGGATGTGGCAGTATGTTGTCGTATAATTACGGTTTAAGAAAATGTTTTAGTTTTCCGTAACCTTTTTCGCATTTTTGGGGGTAAGTTAAGATTTCTTTTTTTGATTATGCCGAAAATAACGGCTTTTTTTTTGGCTATTTTTTAGGTACCGGGGTTTAACCGTTGTATTATTTTTTGGGGGCCTTATACTGGCTTTTAATATGGCCCATTTTGTTATAATTATAATACTTGATTTGGTTTTAATCCTTTTTTGGATTATCTTTAATTTTATGGGTTTTGGTACCGTTTTATGGATAATAAAAAGTATATTACGTTTTTTATTTTAATTATTTTTTGTAAATTTAGGTTTAAGAATAAATTATCCTTTTCGTTTTTATCGTCGTTTATATTATCGGTTATTAATTTTAATTATTTTTACGATATATTTATTTAAGGTAATAAAACGTATTATTTTAACGATTTTATTTTTAATGTCATTTTTTTAATTTTTATAAAAAATATCGATTAGGTTATCGTTTTTTTCGTTTATTTATCCTGCTTTAACCATAACTTTTTTAAACGTTATTTTACATTTAAACGTTAGTTTTTTTTATTTTAAATCGAGGATTTTTTATGTTACGGTTTTTTTTATCTGGATTTTCGAAATTAATATAATATTAAAAAACATTTGGTAATTTATTATTAATCCGACTTTTTATTTTTTAGGTAATTTCGTAAGGTAGGTTTAAATTACTTCAGGACGTTTTCTTTAAGGAATACCGTAATTATAAAAGTTTTGTCGGCCTTATTATAATTTTTTTAAAACGGAAGTAAATGCGTACTTAAATAAAAAAGTTTTATACGTTACCTTTTCCCTCGTAAGGTTCGGGTTTTTTGGGTTTAATTTTAATTTCGTTAATCCGGATGGTATTAATTTAAGTTTTAAGGCGTTAAATAACCTTTTTAAATTTTTTAATTATATTTTTATATTATTATATAATAAGTTTTTGGGTATTATTTAATATATTAACGGTATAGTATATTATTTAAAGTTTAATTATATTATTAAATAAAAACTTATAACGTATAACGACTAATTAATTTAATTAATTATTAAACCTTAATTATATTATTTATGTTAATAATAATATTACAAAAATTTAAATAATAAACTTAAAAATATAATTACGTTTGGTAATATTAAATATTAAAAGTAATTTAAATAATTAAGTTATATTATAAATTAATATTATTTAGATTATAAAAAAATAACGAATATATATATGTTATTTTTGGCTTAAGGTATTTAAGCAACTTAAACCCTTAAGTTCGTTAAAACCTTTAAGCTTACCGCAGGCTTAAAGAGCTTAAAGCGCTAAGGCCCTTAAAACCTTTAAGCTAATTACGTAACTTGGGACCCACGTCAGAAACAAGTCCCAGACTCTCCGACCGTTTATCTTTGGGCCAAGCCCTCAGGTCATAACACGTTATTATAAAATAGTAATTACCTTAACTAGTATAAAATCTTGAAAGACTTTAAATAAAGTTCCGGATGTACGAACATTTATAAAAAACGTACGTATATTATTTTATCGTTATAATTTTTTCAAAATACCTTAATACCGTTGGATTAACATAACTGAAAATTAAATCGGCTTATAATAATTATTATTATATAAAAATTAGTTGATATTAAAGTGACAACGTTTAAATCTTTACGGAATTTAAAATGATTACAAATAATAAATTAATTTTTAATCATTTTAAATATCTTATTTTTATTATATTTATAAATGAATATTTATAATAACAAAAAAATATTATTAAGATTAACGGTATTAGTTATATTTTTAAAAAAACTTAATTTTTATTTTTGTTACGTAATTACGTTTTAAATTTTATATACGATCAAAAAAAGTATTATAATAAAGGCATTCTGGTTTAATTATTGCCGACAAAACGTCGTTTTAAGTTATTAAGTATATAATTCGTTTTTTACTCCTTAATTTATATTTTATATTTGTTTATAAAACAAAATTAATTTTAAATTCCATAATTACGAAAATAATTAAAGTAATTTAATATAATATAACGTAATTATAATAGAAAGAAATTTAAATATATATCTTAAACTTTTCCCAGCAACGCTACGTAATATTATTAATAATTTAAATTTTAAATTTTTAAAAACTGTTTAATATAAATAGTTTTATACAAAGAAGTTTCGTTTTTTATATTTCTATATTATTTTCTAAAACGATTAAGGTCATTTTTGACATTAATATTTACACTTAAATCGCAAGTTTTTTTACTACGGTTCTAGTTTACTTTTTACTTTTTATAAAACTTTTTAAATTAAATTATTCGTTATTATTCAGATAATATTTTAAATAAAGTCTTCATTTTTAATAAAGGAACCTTATCTTACTATATAATTCTTTTCATAATATTTATTTATCAAAAGTTATTATAAAATATAATTTTTAAAATCTTTTAAAATACAATCTTCAATATAATAAGGATCTTATTAAGTTAATCGTTGAATTTTACGACTTAAAAATATACTTTTTACGATTAAGTTTTTTAAAAAGTTTTATTGCGTAAAAAGCTATATTATAAATAATAATAATATATTTTTATTAAAAGATACATATATATTTTATATTATCATTAACGTATTTAATAAAATAATTAAGATATATTATAAAAGAAAAATTTAAATGTTATTTTTTTAATAAATTATTTCCGACAACGTATAAGTTTTAATCTCAAGGAGAGGAAGTTTATAGTGTTTAGTTCTCTATTCTTTTAGAAAAATAAAACTAATTTTTTTAAACTTTTATTTTTTAATAATTTCAATTAATATGTTTTAATAAATATACGGTTAATAATACTTATAATTATATTTAAAGCTTTAAGTTTTAAGTTAATTCACTGAATGCTTACCAATTATTAAATAATCTATTCCTTTAATAAAACAACTTTTAATACGGTTTTAAACGTTTATATATTTTTAACAATAAAAATAAAAATTTCTTACAGAACTTTTATATCTAAAAAACATTTTCGTATTTTATTTAGAAAAGCTCTTTCCTTTAATAAGATCATTTTAATTTTAATATTTATTGTTTTTAAATAATCTTATGTTTATTGAAATAATAAATACGAATTTATTTTATACCTTAATATGTTTAATTTTAATTTCAATAATAAAATAAATAAGAAATAATATTTGTATATATCCGTAAGTAATATTATTAAAATTTAAAAAGGTAAAATATATTAATAATAGAATTAGATTTTTTTAATAATCTTTCTTTTTAAAAATCTTTTATTAATATAATTTAAACTTATTATTAAATTATAATAAATTTTTGTTCCGGTAATTATTTATATTATGTTTTTTAAAACTTTAAAACTTAACAAAAATATTTTTTATATCACAACACAACGCCACTTTTCCAACGAAAAAAAGAACTATTTTAAATTATTTAAATAACCTTTACATTCATTTATTTATTGCTATAAAAAAGGTTCAATTAAAGTTTTTATAATAAAAATCTTCTTTGTAATTTTAAATATAATTTTATTTTTCCGAAACGACATTGTATTTATTATTTTTAAAAATTATTTTAATATAATACATAACATATTAAAATCGATTTAACTATTTTCTATAATATATATTAAGATACTATTAATATTTTATAATATATAACGTTAATTTCGTGATGCTAATAAAACTAATCTATTTAAATAGCTGATAAAAGGTTAAGTATAAAGTTTTAATATATTTGGCTCAGCCGGGAAAATAAGACTTGAACTTATATTAACCATGGATTTAAATTTAAATTAAGATGTATTTTCAAAATTAAAAATTTTATTTACGAAAAGATATTATTTTTATCGTTTAAAATAATAAGTATAATATTTTAAATTAATGTATTTAGAATATTAAAAAAGACTTTAACAAAGAAATTTGTATTTATAATAATAATATATAATTAATACAATAAATCTTGAACTTCTTAATATAAAAGTTTAAATATTTACTTAGTAACGTAAGCATCTTAAAATTATATTCCGTAATTACGTTATTAACCTTATAACCCGTTAAAGAAAAATTTCGATAAATAATAAAGAATTATTTAAAAATCTTATAATTTCGATCACTTTTAAATTAATTTAATTACGTGTTCTAATATTATAACTCCGTTTATAGCGCCTTTATTTATTTATTTATTTATTTATTTATTTATTTATTTATTTATTTATTTATTTATTTATTTATTTATTTATTTATTTATTTATTTATTTATTTATTTATTTAATATTATTAAATATTTTTACTTATTTATTAATCTTAATTCCTGAGTAAATAAATCCACGTTTTATTAAAATATATATTATATTATAAAAATGTCTATTGTAATATAAAAATACTTTCCATGAATATAAATATTACCGTTTTATTTGTTATTAAAATAGTTATTATTTAAAATATTTTAAAAATTCTTAATTTAATTTCAGAAATTTCCGTTAAAACTAATGTTAATTGTTTTTCTTAATAATTATTTAAAAAATAATAATTTAAATTTTTAAAAACGTTTTATAATGTCGAAAACATGTTATACATTTTTATTATAAAATATAACTTCTTTTACTGTAATAACTTAAAAAGAATATATGAATTAACAATATCTTTTTAATTATAAAAGATTAAAGTATTTATAATATATTATAATAATTAATAATGATTTACAAGAATTAAATCTTAAGATATTTAATTTCTAATATATATTTTTTATTATTTTAAAACCATATAAGCTTAAGTGTTATTAGTAAGATATCTAGCTCTATATATGTTAATGCCTGATTCATTATAAATATATAAGCACGTTTGGAAATACGACGCGACCGGGAGCACCCCGAAAAAACCGTACTTGTAAAGGGGCCGGATAAAAAAAAACTAATTAAGGAGGTCGAAATCCGGTACCAAGATTTAATTATGTATACGATATGTTTGATTAGTTCAAGCGTCCCTAATTTACTTTAATTATCGCCAGCCACGACGTAGGAGCCGAAGCCTCCTAATGATCCGCGCAAAGGGCTTGGCGCCATATAAAGCACGTTATCCCAAGCTGGATTCGAACCAGCTGTCCGTCGTAAGTTGTAGGTTCCCTAAACCTGCAGCAAGCGCGTGAAAATGGATACCCAGGCTCGCGACCGCTGAGCTATTAGGTTTTTTTAAAACTATATATATATTTACATTTTATTAATATTAAACGTTTTTTTATATTAAAAGTTAATTTTATGAATTTAAAAATACTTTTTAAATTTAAATTAATTTCTTAAAGCAATTCGTGTCTTAATTTATTAATTTAATAAGTATTTTTTTAAACTAAAAAAAATACTTTCGTTAATATAATATTGTTTTATTTATAATAATATTATATTTATTATTAATTTAAATTTAAATTTCTAAACTTAAAACCTTAAGTTCTTTTAATAAGAAAAGCGTATTTACGTTATTAAAATCAATATAATTTTATACAAAACTTATTTTAAAGTTAAGGTAAAATATAAATATATTTTAATTACTTTAAAAAGTTTTTTAAAAACGTTTTTAAGAACATTTTTACAAAGTTACGTTAATGTTTTTTTTAAAAAAAAGATAAGTATTATAGCTTTAAATATATAAAAATAATTTTAAATTAAAGCTATAAAAATATAACAATAAGCAATTTTAATTCGAAAAGGTAATAAGTTATAACAGTATTATTAAGATAACGATAAGATTGCGAATAATTATAAAGCTAACGTTTATAATATATATATTATAATATAAATTGCAAGAATATAACAATGGTTTATAATTATAAAGTCTTAATATTATATATTAAAACATATCTTGTTAAAGAAAAAGATATTATCAGATTAATTTAAAAAAGATCTTATTTAAAGAAAATATTATAAAACGTTTTTAAATATATAAATGTATTATAAATAAAAACAGGTAATATCGGAATTTTATATAACGTGTTTAATAATATATTTGGTAATTATAACGTTAATTAAATTACGGCATATTAATAGGCTTAAAATTTAATAAACTTTAATAAAGTTATTTCTTTATCCAGAATTAATCGTTAAAACTTCACGGATTTAAATATTTCGTTAAAAAACATAATAATTAAAGATATTAAAGAAAATTATTAAAGAAATGTAAGAGCTTCGGTTATTAAAATTACAGTAATACAGCGATTTTAATCGAAAATATCTTAATTAAAAGTTACCTATATTTTTATATATTTTAATTTACTATTTCACCGTTTAATTATAAATCTTTTATTAAATAATTAATTTACTATCCGAATATATAAAGGTATTTTAAGTATTAATATAAAGGAAAAAACGATATAAAAATATAATTAATATAATAAAATAATACCTTTATTATAACTCATTTTTTTTAATATTATTAATCTTTAAAATAACGATTTAAAAGTTTAATAATCTTATAAATTTATAGTCTTTTTAAAGGTTCAGTAATTTAACAAATTCTTTAGTAATTAAATATTAGTTTCGTCGGAATAAGAATCTTTCACATTTAATGATAATATATATTATCATATTTTAGGTTCGTAACTAACTATATTATTTTCTTAATAAATAATTATATCGTTTATTTATTATTTTCTTAAATATTTAATTCTGTATTTCATTTTAAATTTATATCTTTAATGAATTTTTATATTAACATAACATGTTTTTAATTTAAAAAAGGTAATAACTTTGTTTTATAGCGTAAAAAATAATTAATTTTTTTTTCAAATGATAAATGTATTAAGAAACTATATAATAAAAATTTAAAAACTATTATAAAAAAGGTTATTTCTTAATAATACGTTATTTAAATAAATTAATAACCCTACGTTAAGCCTTTTATTACTATGATATTATATAACGTAATAACATATATAGTATTTTTATAATAACGTTTTATTAAGAAATTTATAATAAATAAAGGTTAAATTATATTATATTATAATAAGTTAAAAAATAACTTCACATAATTTTAACGAATAATAATTATTTTATATAATAAATTGTTAATTTTTTTAAAATACTTTTCTTAGCATTACAGTATCCCATTTTCATTGTTTTAATTTCCTTTATTTAAAAAATGAAAAATAATAAATAATTATTTAAGAAAGTTAAATTATAAATATATAACTTTTAAATAAATTTTTTTTTAATTACATCTTTTTAATTTAACGATTACTTAAAATATATAGCTTAAGGAATTATTATAACCTTTTAAACTTAATAGTATTAAAACGTTTTATTAAGTTTATAAAAAAGATTTATACGTATATTACATTTTAAATTTTACATATTATAAATATATCGTTAGCATAAAAGATTAACGTTAATTATTCGTTAAGTATTATATATAGACTGTTTGAAATTAACTTTATATTTAAAATCTTTAAATTTTAAAAGAAATCCTGTTATTAAAAAATAATAATTATATTAACCTGTATAAACCTTTTAAAAGCTTTAAATAACACCTTAAACATACGAATATTTATAAAAAGTATATATATATTATTTTATCGATATAATTTTGTAAAAACAGGCCAATAATATTAAATTAATATTACTTAGAATTAAAGCTTTTTATACTAATTATGAATATAAAAAAACTTTTTCATATTAATTTAAATACGTAAACTTAACGCTTCTTTTAAGCTTAAAAGTAATTGCTGAAAATAAATTTCATTATAAATTTTTAAAAATTCTTTTTTAGATTTATAAATAAATATTTATATTAACGGGAAATTATTATTAAGCTTAACATTATTAATCGCTTTTTAAATTATGATAATAGTGATGAATTTATTTTATCCAATATATTTACTTATCATTTTTATTACGTAATAATCTTTTAAATTTGTAATACATTTATAATAAATATTTTTAATTGATTTTTAAACGGAATAAAAAGTTATTACAATCAAGAGGTTTCGTATTAATTAAAAATAATTCCTTTTTTTAAATTTAATTTTAAATTCAATAATTGTTCAAAGAATTTAAAATGTTTTAGTTTATATAACGTTATTTTAATAAAACGGAATTTAATAATATATCTTTACCTTTCTTTAGCAACGGTCCGTAATATTATTAAGAACTTAAATTTTAGAAATTTAAAATAATTTTCGATATAAACATGCTTTTTAAAAATAGTTAAAATCATTTTTAAAATTATTATTAATAATTAAATCCAATGCTTTTATTTTTATATGCCGGTTTTCCTTTATTTTTCTTTCTTTTAAATTCTTTTAATTAAACCTATTTATTATTATTATAATAATATTATATATATGTTTTCTGTTTTTAATTAATAAACCCGACGTCATTTTATATTTTTTTAATATTTATATTTAAAACATATTATTAAATATAATTTTTATAATTATAAAATAACTTAATATTTTAAATAAAATAAAAATATTATTAATTTAATCCTTTAATTTTACGATTTCGAAATATAACTTTTATAATTATTTATTATATAAGGTTGATCCAGGTTTGAGCCTTATTTTCTATGCTAAGCTAAATATATAGAAAATTATTACATATATAATTCATACGATAAATATTATACCTAATATCTTCGAACACGATAACTGATTAATAGTTTTTACGGTTAAGATAGATTATATACCTCAGTCCCATAAAACCTTACTTTAAAGCAGAATGCGTAATTGCCGATAACATTCGACTTTAATAAACTTTATGCCAGCTGGCTGGTTCCGCATAGTCGCAGTAAGCCTTAAGGATAAATATTGAAGATAAACCTTAAAAATAATCCTTAAGGATAAACCTTAAAAGTAAACCTTAAGAATAAATCTTGAAGGTAAACCTTAAGTACGCATAAAAGGCTGTACGAGCCCTCGCCAGTTTTGATTTTTCCCATAACTTTATTAAAACAGCTAAATATACCGCGCCATTCTAACTATACCATACCGGTAATCCGTAACGAAAGAATTTACCAAAAAACCATTTTATTTACGATATAAAGCCCGTATAAAGTCGCCGGACGGGCCAAAATTATCGACAGTACCGTCGATTTAAAAAACTTTTTCCAAAAAGGCCGAATTCGGTTTTTAATTTTCAGATACGATTTAATTTACGAAACTAACGGAAATCGACTTTTAGTAATACTTATGCCGGAAAATATGAGTATTATTGAATATTATTATAAAAACTAAAAAAGGATAATAATAATAACGGCTTTAAAAATTTCGAAATTTAGATTTTAGAATAATGCAAACTAAAGGATTACGAACGATAGTTTACCCGGCTGCTCCGGATTACGAAGAACCTTTAGAATTCCGATAAAAATCGACGTAGATAAAAGCGGGGCTAGGCGGTCTGCGAAAGGGATAGGTTTTAGTGAAGCATAGGAATTAAGGTGGCAATCTATTATGTTATCTAATTATTTGCACTGTTACGTCTTTACGAAGCAGATAATAATTAATTATTATAAAATCTTTTAATTTTAAATATAATAATATGGTAAATGATAATAACCTAATTGTATAAAAACACTTATATTTAATATATATATTAAATAATATTTATTTCAAGGTTTTATTTTCTTATTCATTATTTCCATAAACATATAAATATTTAATGTAAAAGTATTAACGTTTATAGTATTTATTCTAACATTTTCTTTTAGGAAGAAGTGTTAAATTATATATTTTTTATAAATATACATTTATAATATATATATTACGGTTTTTAAATACACGTTTAATAATATATATAATTTTTTTAATAATGTTTTATTATAAATTTAAAAAAGATTCTTATTAATTATTAAATACCGTATTCTTATAATAGCTACATTTTTAAACGTTTATAAATCTTTTAATATAAAATAAAGGAATTTTATACAAAAACTTTATATTTAAGGTTTATTTTCGAAATTTCTGTTAAAAAAGATTTTTCGTTTAATTATAATTATGTTTAAAAAAAGAATTTACATGTATTTAAATAATAACTAGTTTTTTATTCCATTTTATTAAATAATTAACTTTAACTCTTATAGTAAAAAGAATTTAATATTTCTAAATAGTCTCTTCAAACATTATTAAATTTAAAGAAATTACTTTATATCATAACTGAAAAGATTAATTTTTAATTATAATTTTATAAACTCTTTCTTAAATATTTATAATAATATAATTTTTATAATTAATTTTCAACAATAAGTAAAATTCTATTACCGTAATTATTTATATTATTTTTTCAAAAGCTTTAAATATTAGAAAATAACGTTTTTTATTACAATATAACGATTTTCTAGGTATTTAGCTCAGTTTGGAAAATTAGGCTTGAACCTAGATCAACCTTTTATATTATTATATAACTTTTCTAAATTCTTACAAAATTTTTAAAATCGTTTACGTAAAACCTTTTATTTCTTTATTTATTTAAATTCAAAGAATTAATTAAATATTTCGTAACGACATTTTCGTTTTTACTTTTTAAAATAATTTTATTTTTAAAGTTATTATTACTTTCCGGAACTAATATTATAAATTCTTCGTTTCTTATTTCAATCTCTCGACAAGTCATATTATCGTTATTATTTCTAAAAGTTATTTTAACCTTACATATAACGACTTAACGTTTAATCTGTTTAACTTTTAATATTTATATTTTTAATATTATTAATACCTTATAATATAAAACGTTAACTTCGTAACTTTAATAAAGCTAAGCCTGTTAAATAAATTATGTATATTATAATTTATATATACTTTAAAAATATAAAAATAAGTATTAAACAAAATATTACCAAATCTGGCGGTTTAATACTAAATATACTTTTTAATATTGATTTATTTAAAACATTAGAATTTTTTTTCTGTTAAAAACTTTAGGATTATTATATAAAAGGTTAAATTAATAATATTAACTTCTGGATTTTTAACGGAAAAGTATAAATATATATTAAATAATATAAATTCCTAAATATTATATCTGGTAATAACGTTCTTAGTTTAATAACCCGTTAATAGAAAAAGATCTTTATCGTATAATATAAAATTTCTTCCGTAATTTCACTTCAAAATTTTATTAGGGCTATATTTATTTTTTATTTTTTATTATAAGATTTTTAAATTATTTATAAAGTTTAAGTTTCGGGTAAATATATAAATATTTTATTACAGTCTATCTTATATTATTAATTTATTTCCGGTTAATATAATTCCTGCCGTTTTAAGTAATATTATTGTAATTATTATTTAAAAGGGTTTAAAAACTTTATTTAATTCAAAGTTCTTACGTTAAAAAATACGTTAAATCTTTAAAATAATTCTCTAACTGTAATATCTTAAATCTTTCATAACTTTATATAATTTCGGAAACGTTTTAGAAATCTTTCTATTAAAGGTAGTCCGTTAACGTTTTTATTATTTAACATAATTCTTTAATTAAAATGGTTTAAAAAGAATTAAAAGATATTTTTAACTTTAAGACCATTAGAATATTTAAAATAATTTATAATACTTGAAATTAAATTTTTTCGGTTGTAATATACGTTTATTATTATTTTAAAAGATATATATTTATTTAAACTTTAAAAACTTCAAACATTTTTTAATATCGAACGTTAATATCGTAAATCCGACCATAATTAACAAGTTTAAATATCTTTTTTAAAATAATTAATTTATTTAAAAATTTTAATGTTTTAAAATATTTTTAATAATAATTAAAAAAAAGTAAAAAAAAATATTTACTTTTAATAAACGTTTTTTTAATTAAAAAACCTTTTTTTCCTATATATATCTTTTACCGTTTAAAACTTTATATTTATTATCGAATTATATTTAAATATCTTAATAATTTTTAAATCGGAAATTTTATTTTAAAAAAGTAAGTTTTCTTAAAAACGGGCACGTATTAATGTTATTAAAATTAATATACTTTTATCAAAATATTATTTCAAAGGTAACGTAAAATATAAATACATTATATTTTTAAAACGGGGTAATATAATCTTATTAATGTTTTATAAATTATTAAAATAATAAATTTTAAAATAATATATACAAATACGTTTAAATTATAAAAATATAATAATTAAGAATTTTTATAAAAAGCGGTAATAAGTTATAAAGTTATTACGAAATTAATTGTAAGGTTACGAATAATTTTAAAGATAATATTTATAACATATATATTAATATAAAAACTATAAAATACTTACCTGGTTTATATTTATAAAATCTTAATATTATATATTAAACTATTTATAATTAAAAAAAAAGATATTATTAGGTCCACCTTTAAAAAGGTCCGGTTTCAAAACGAAGGTTATAAAGCCTCTTTAAATATATATAAAATAGTTATAACTAAGAGAAAGCGATACCGGGACTTCGAGCAACGTATCCAATAACGCATCCACTCCCTGCAGCGCTAACTAAGCCACGGCGTTGCCAACAGGCGTAGATTTCAGTAGGGTCTGACACGTAGTAAGCCTAATAGCGTTATAATTACTGTCCGTACTAACGTCCTGTAACTTCTTAGCGATTACAACAACTGGGAGAAACATGTAGTGTTGATCGCGGGTCAACTTCGTTCCGCCCTTCAAATGACATACCAATCGAAAAAAGCCCACACTCAGCCTTGCGGAGCGTGTGAGTCAGCTGCATGTTTTATGTGACCGCAAGGAGGGAGCTTTAGACATAGTGATAGGTGGAGGCTCGAGAACAAACTTCGGCTAACGCTGGCGTAAGTCTAACAAGATGCTTTCTAACTTTCGAACTCAGGCTTCCTGCGCCCTTCCCGTATGATTCTTGCTGTGCTGTGATCAATAGCTTGTCACTGACCATTAAAGTGTTACCTCTCCCTGAGACTTCAGACACCTCCGTACCCATGACCTCCGCACAGCAAAGTTAGCCTCAACACGGGGTCTTGGCATCCTTACCCTATACGCATTTCTAGTATCTACGCGATCAAAATCTTGCTTCATTCATTATGGGACAACTTCGATACAGCAGCCCGGCGGGCCTGGGGACAGGATCAGTGATATTGCAAATCCTTACAACGCTATGTATTGGGTTGAGATTTTATTCGAGGAGGTGGAAGCGACAGGGCATCCTTACCAGTGACTGGCTGATACTGATTGCGTGGGCTTTCGGGACAAGCCTGACTGTTGTGGAGATCTATGGTAAAGTCAACCCCGTACATCATATGGCATTCATAATTGCCCTCCTACGCCTTTGGATGCAGCGGCCCGATTTAGTTCGGATAGAGAGTGATACTGAAAGGGACTAGGTGTCGCTGTCAAGGCCATCGGCCATCCGCTAGGTGCTACAATCGAAGACCCTAGATCCGTTACAGGACGATTAAATAAAGCGAAACATGTAAGCAACTCCTTGCGTTCCAATGCACGGTTCCTCGTGGCAGCCGCCAGTGGTTTGACTGGTAATTTCTAATCGGTTCTAAGATCGAGCTGGCCTACCTCCTTATTGGTATTGCCACCCTTGGTCTGATCAAGCTGTCAGTCTGTTTCCTGTACTGGCAGCTCTTCGCTAAAATCATGTTCCGACGCTTCCTCATCGTCTGGATGGTTATCATCGCAGCATGGGCTACTTCTTTCGTCCTTGCTGGCCTCTTAGAATGCGGATCGCATCTCAAGGCCTTGTTCGGCCAGCCACAGGAATATCTGGACCATTGCGGAAGCGCAATACCAAGTGGATGGGCAATGGTCGGAAGTGACGTTGCTACGGACCTTATCACGCTAATAATTCCTATACCGGTGGTCTTGAAACTGCAGATGAGTACTCAGAAGAAGATCCTAACGTTATTTACGTTCATGATCGGTGCTCTGTAAGTCTTCAATCGAGATTATAGATACGATGTAAGCTAATGCCCAATAGTTCTGTCGGAGCGTCTGTTGCTAAAGCATACATCTACATCATGGCAACCTTGAACCGTTACACCGAAGACGCGATCAGTATGTCAAGCAAAACCTCTAATCCATTCATACTGATAGCAAATAGCTATCCTCACGGGCATCTCGATCTGGAACCTCATAGAAGTCCAAGTTGGTATTATCGCTGCATGCGGGCCGACGCTTCGTGCTATCCTCACTCATATACTGCCTACTGAAACCATCGCGTCCCTCATAAGCATTTCGCGTAGCGGAATATCGAAGGGGTCAGACAATCCAGCTTTCGACAAAGTATCTGACAGCCAGGAGCGCCTCGGAGTTCGTGTAAGAAACGGATCTAAAGTGCCTAGTGAAAGGAGTGGAGCGAATTATTACGAGCTGGAACTTAGGACTGACCCGATGAGGCCTGGTAATGAGGTCTAGTGACCAGTAGCTTACGAGTTGGATGACAAGGCCCCTTGAGCAATATTACAGGTCATCAGTGCATGAAGATCTAAATGACTTCGTCGAGGGGGAGTCCAGTCTTATATGATGAGCAGTCTATGCATTGTTATGATGGGATGCCTTTCCTTCCTACAGAAACAACTCCTGTATCCTTTCATTAAATCTATTAGTCACCTTCCTTTTAGGTTAATCTATTATCGATCTAGTCGGGCCGGATCGATAGGATTTATCATCGATCCAGTCGAGCCAATCTAATATTATATAAAGGAAAATATTTATATAAATATTCCCAATGGCTCAGTGGTCTCGAGCCTGGGTGTCCTTTTTCGCGCTTGCTGCAGGCTTGGGGAACCTACAGCTTGCGTCGGACTGCTGGTTCGAATCCAGCTTGGGACAACGTGCTCTGGGTGGCGCCAAGCCTAGTGCATGGACCATTTGGGAGCTTCGGCGACTATTAGAAACTAGTGGTTGGGGGCGTTGGAGCTAGCTGGGGGGGCTGTTGCTCTGGAACCAGGCTACTAAAAATTACTGTTAGTAACTGTCAGTTACTAACAGTAACTGATATCAGTAGCGTACTAGTAGATACTAACAGTTACTGTTAGTAACTGTTACCAAAGCTTCTTTTAAATAAAAATATAACTTTTATATCATTCTGAGGCTAGAAAAAAAGGCGGTTTCAATAATAATAAGGTTACCTAAAACGGACTAGCGTTCAAAAAGATAAAATTAAAAGTAAATAATATATTTAAAAAGTATATAATTATTTAATACGATAAATATAAACGCTTTGATGTTATATATACCCTTATCTAAATGCTAAGGTTTTGCTTAATTAGGTGACATAATCTTTATACTTATTAAAAAGTATTTAAAGACAATTAAAACTAAATAAATATAAAATATTAAATTCTTTAAAAATTAAAAGTTAATAATATATATAAAAAGTATATAATTATTTAACGCGATAAATATAAAGGCTATAATATTATATATACTCTTATTTAAATGTTAATTTTTTGCTTAATTAAATGTTGAAAATTCCATACTTATTAAAAAGTATTTAAAGAATATTAAAATAAAATAAATATTAAATATTAAATTTAAAAAGTTTAAAAATTTAAAATATATGTATATGTTTAATATATATCTAAACTAGGTTAAAACTTATATATTATTATATAAATTTATTAATTAAGAGATTAATAATAACAAATTAGATATATTTTCAGCTATATTTTCCTTATCCGTTTTATTAATAACCGGTCGGGTTTCTTTTTTGTTACCTTTTGTATTTATTTTTTTATTTTTTTTGGTAATTTTTTGAATTGATTCTTTAATATTATCAGCTAAATCGTTGTGGAATAATTCGTTAACGTTTTTTTTTCCAACTTTTTAATAATATCTCCAGTTACTTTAATTCGCGTTTTGGTTATTAAATAATTAAAAATTAAAAGCACACATTTTATTTTAACTGTAGTAATTAATATAGCTAAATAACGGCGGGCCATAATACTTAAAATTTGATATAAAAAAGCTTTATTTTTCTAATAATTTAATATATTATTTTAAAAATATATTAATATTAATTTTTCGAAAAAGATTTTTAATAAAAATAAAAACCTTTTTTGTTATTCGATTTTGTTTTAAATAACCGTTAATTTCAGCTAAATGCTTTTTAGGCTTCATAAATAAATCGTTATCCGAATTTTCGTTTCCGAGTAAAGATCGTAATATATTTCTTATTATATCTTAATCGTTGTTATTTAAATTCTTAAAATATTCTGTATTAATTTTATTCTTTGTTAATATATATATTTAAAAAATAAAAGCATTAATTTATTTATTATATTCGGCTTTAAATATATTTAATATTTCGTTTACGAAGTTTTATTTGCTATTAAATTTTCAGTAATATTTAAGAGAATTTCTAATCCGTTTAATTTAAAGCACGGATTTAATATTAATAATATTAAATAAACGTTATAATTTATAATATTATCCTTAGTTTATTTGTTAAGAAAATACTTTATACAAATATTTAAAGCTTTATTTAAGCCATATATTATAATTTTCGGATCATAATATTAAAAAATTATTATTAAAGTAATTTTAAAATATGATAATAATAATATACCTTTTTTAATTATTTAATAGTTTTATAATATAATATAATTCGATCGAATTATAGATAACTCTTTATATAATTTTATTATATTTCCTATTATATAATTACTTACAATATATGTTTGGCTTTATAACTTTAACCTAAATTTAACGAAAAGTTTTAGAATATGATATAAATATTTAAATGATTTTTATTCGTAATCTTTTCTAAAAATTATTATTTAAAATATTTATTATTCGTTTTTAAATATATATATTTTAATGGAATTTAAATTTTAATAAAAATATTAAGCATATAACAAAACATATGTTATTTCGTTTCGTTATTTACTTATAAATAAATATATGAAATAAAAATTAAGTATTTATTAACCTAATAAAAACGATTTTCTTTTCAAACCTTTTTCTTTTTTTAATATTAAAAACGATAAATACCGTAATTCTTTTATATTTCTAGTAACAATTATAATTTTCCGAACCCGATTTGTAATTATTAATAACATAAATTAATATAAATTTTTTAAAAATATTTTAAAACCCTTAAAAAATAGCTGGTAACTTTGAATACTAACGTATTTTAACCGAATACACCTTCTTCCCTTCGCTCTTCCGCCGATTTTTTAGCTTCGGTATTTTTTAATTTATTAATCATTTAATTTATATATTACTTTATATATTAATATTTTATTTATTTTTTTGCGCCATTATTAATCCAGAATATCTTATTAAAAATAAAAAGTTTATTACGGTAATTCTTTTAAATACCGAATAACCTTCAGTTACCGAATTCTTCGAAGTCCGTATTATATATAACTTTCCTTTTTAAATCTAAATATAATTATTTTTAATTTTTAATTTATTTATTACAAAGTTAATTTTATAAATACGAAATAACCTTTAACGAAATTATTAATCTAACTTAATTATATTTCTTTTCGTCTGTTTAAGAAAAAAGTTTTAACGTCATTATTTAACCCTTTTTTGCCTTAGTATATAAATTAATAAAAATTTTTAAAATACTTTAAACGATAATAACGAAAATTTATTAATAACTTTATTTAATTTTAATACGAATTTATTCGACGTTCCGTATGATATAAGTTACTTTTATTAACTTTAACGTTTTTACTTTATTTATATTTAATATAACCCTCCGACCCGTTAATCCGACCTTTAAATTTCCCGTTATATAACGATATTAAAGTAAGTTATTTATATATATATATAAGTAATAATTAGCTTTTTAATAATAACGTTTATTATCGCTAAATTCGTTATAAAGTTATTTTCAAATCTTATTATAATTATAAATAAAAGCTTAAAAAATTCGCTTAATGTTTTAACGAACGAAACAAAACCTATTAAACGGAAAAGAATTAAAGTAAAATTTTTTATATAATCCTTTTTTATTTAAATTATTATTAATGTATTAAAAGTGCATATAAGAAAGTAATACCGGTATAAAAAATGTTATCGATATTTTAATAATTTACCTTTTTTACGACGACGTCGGACTTGCCCCATTCGAAGGGATACTTACGTAATTATTCCTGAAATAATATAATTAAAATCGTTATATTTTTCGCTTTTAAATAATATATTAAACGTTTAAATTGGAATTATTATAAATTAAATTTTTAATTTTTTTAATAATATTATATATAAATAAATAAATAAATTTATATTTCGATAAATATTACTTACATAATTATTATTTAACTTTAAAAAATCTTTTATATTATAGCACTTTTATATATAATAAAATTATTTTATTTTAATATTATTTTTAAGAATTCATCGATTATTTTTTAAACTTTATAAATTTTATATAGGAATTTTAAATATATAATACTTTTATTTTTAGCATACGCCATTTTCCGTATTATATAACGGTAAATATATCTTTTAGAAACTAAATTTTTGCTGAATTTTTTGAAGTTATTAATAAAACATATTTTTATACTTTATATATATTCGATAGGGATAATTTATATTATAATGTTTATAAATATATATAAAATCGATATCCCCACTTTTCATATAAATATGTAACAGTATTAGCATCTACCAAAAAAACGCTTTTTAATACAGTTTAAATCAGGGTTATAACCCTAAAAATAAAGACGTTAATTATTTACTGATATCAGTTACTGTTAGTAACTGTCAGTATTTACTAGTAGCCCCACTTACTGATACTAGTAGCAGTTTTTTAGTACCCTGTCTGGAACCAATTAATCGTGTACTATTTCAATTTGTTTGTTCATCGTGGCCATGGCCCCTATATGGTTTTTCATCCGGCCCCCCTTGGGTACGGTTTTTGGAGTATGTCCTCCGGTCGCGTCGTGTCATCAATCGTGTATGTATGTATTTGGACGCGTCGCGTATTTAGACGACGACGGTGCATGTATGTACTTGCTGTCGTGGACCAGGCGTCGGCTTGTATATAGCTTTGATACCTTATTAATAAGACTTTACCTTGTATATTTATATAAATATATTTATAACCTTTTATATAATTTAAATAATAACTAGCTTATAATATAAAATAATTATATAACCTACGTCTTATTTACTAATATTAGATAATATTAAAAATTAATTTAGAACTTAAAGCTTTATAATATGACTATAAGATACAGGTTAGATATTTTCAGTACTATTAACTTAAAAGAATTTAAAATCAGTTTTAGCAAACCGTTCGGATCGTTCAAAACTAGCTTATTTATATTTTTTTCACTAAAGATGGCTGGTTCTTTTTATTAAGTGAGACGGGTGCAAGGGTTAACCAACTGTTAAACCTACTCGTACGGTTTATGTTAGCAGTCCTATCGTAGAAATCCGAGCAATTAATAAAAAATACGAATCACGTTTAGTAATAATTAACATTAAAAATAATCGAAGTAATAAAGTTATATTATAAGTTAAAGTTATTAATATTATAAGGAATATAAGCGTATATATATTTCCTTATTCTTTATTATCGAATGTAATCGAATAAACCGTATCTAACTATTAACTAATTAATCCAAAATGATCGAATGAACCGTATTTTATTATTATGAATTACATAACCCTAAGATTACGATCGGACCTACCCTTTTGTAATCCGGACGATTTAAGGTAGCTAAAATTGTTATAACTAAAAGGCTTGGCCTTTTAATAAGAGTTGGACTATTCGCATAGTAGTTTTTATATAGGAGCCATATATTACTTTATTTACACCTGCTACCAATCCGCCCTTATTTCAATTACCTTATAACACTTATGACTTATCTTTAAATAACTTAATAATATAACTTTTTCTAAAAAGCTTTTTTAAGTAATTTTAATCCTTATTAACTATAAAAAATAAAAATAAAATCCGTTTGATTATACGATTTTTCGTTATAAAGATACGTATAAGTAAACTATACGTGTTATGGCCCGACAGACTTGGCAGGGCCAGGCACGGTCGGAAGTCTAAAAAGGAAAAACCAGGTAGAGGGGTGCCCCCACTTCCTGAACTTTACCACTTTCTGAATCGGTTTCTTAGCAAAATACGCAATATTAAAAAGTCTATAACTAAATAAATAAATTTGATAAAGATACCAGATTTTATAAAGTGATTGTTTAGAGCCGATTACTTATATATAAAATAAAGATAAGTTTAAAAAATTAAGCTTATGAGTTATATTTAACGTTTATTATTAACTTTTATAATATAAAAGAAATATTAAAAATACAAAGTAAATAAAGGATTTCAAGTTAAAATAAAAATGAGCATAAAATCTTTATTTAAAAAGAAAATATAATGAAGGTATTACAACTAATTTAACAAAAATAACTACCCTTTAAAAAGGTTTAAAAGTTAAAGTAAAATAAAATAAAGAGAATAGAGATTATTATAATTTATATAATAATTTATTATAAATATAAATGTTATATGTTATAAAAGAGTATTTAAGAAATCGTTAAATAGCAGTATTTATGTTATTATATTTTTATTATATTATTAAAATTTTGTTTAATTTCGTTTATATAAGTTTATATTTTTAAATTATAAATCTTGAAATTTATCGGTATTACAACTCTTATATATATAATATAACTTAAAAATTACTTTCTTTAAAGGTTAGGAATAATTATAATCAAAGAATTTTAAATTTAAAGTTTAATTTAATATATTTTTATATTTTTATAATTAATTATATATATATACGTTTTATAAAAACGTAAAAAGTGTTATGTTTAAGGTTTTTAACCGGAATTGGGCTAGAAATATATACTATTAACGAGCAAATAAGTTAATAATTTTTCTATATTTTTTAATACTAATATATAACTTAAAATCCTTTTAATTAAATTAAAAGTATTAGATTTATATTCTTATATATTTTATAAAGTTTTAATAAATATTAAATATATTTTATATTTTAAAACTGAATTTTATATGCTTTATATCTTATATTTATATTATTAAAATTACATATCCGAGAAATTTAACTTATTAATATTTTTTCAAAATATTAAATTTTTATATTAAGAAGAATATTATATTTAATTTTTAAAACACTTTAACAAGTATTAATTTATATACCTTTCGCTATAAATTATATTTTAATAATATTAACGTAATATATGTTACTTATCTTATAAAAATATATATAAATTCGAATTTTACATAATATTTAATATTTACGTTATAATTAATTAAATTTTACAAAATAAAATAAAAATAAACTATTAATATTATTAATCTTTATTACTTTTAATTATATTTTTATTTTAAAACGTAATTATTAATTTAAGAAAAAACTTAATTAAATATAAAGATAAGCTGATTATTTTAATTTTTTATAATTTTTATTATTTTAAACTCTTATTAGTTATACGTTTTATAATTCGTATTTTAAAAAGGTTTTAATTTTATTAAAATCTTTATATAATACCTGGTATAATACTAATATATGTTCCTTTTATATCTTAACGTGGTTTTGTTATTAAATTTTTAATATTGGTTGCCGTTAAACATTCTAATTTAGGAAGTGGGTCCATTCAGGAAGTGGGTCAATTCAGGAAGTGGGTACACCCCCGCGAGGTCCCTGGTTACGTAACCTACTCAATGGACTCGATTACAGCGATTGGTCCGTAAACATCGAACCGGTTAAGCTGGTATAAACGTTCGATAAGTTCGAAACGGCTCGATAGATAAAAAATTATCGAATTGGTTAAATACGTCGAACCAGAAATAATATTTATACCTTCGTTATTTTTTTATAATTTAAATTTTATTAATTTATAATATATTCTAATCCTTTAAATTCTTTTTAATATTTATTACTATAAATCATAATTATTTTAAATTATTATTTAAATTTTTATAAAAATATTATTAATATTTACTTTATAATTACAATTTAATAATTAATTAAATTAATTAATTATTATACGATATAAATCTTTTTTTAATATTATAATTAAATTATGAATAATATTTTCGATATTATATATATTAATAAATAATTTATTAACTTTATTTATATAATTCCGGAAAATAGTATAATTTTGAATAATGAAAAAGTCTTATAAAAATTAAATTTTATTAAAAAAAGGTATTTTAATAATAAAATATAATAAACGGCCGTATCGTTTAATTTAAAAAAATATTAATTTTATTATTTAATTTAAAATAATCCCGAAGAAATTCTGAAACAAATAAAGGTTTTATAACTATAAAACTTTCGGAAAGAAATCGATTTAATAAATTAATATTTATTATTTAATCCGGGAAAATAATAAAATTATCTAAGTTCGAATAATTTAATGAAATATTTATTTAATTATAATTATTTTTAATTTAATACCGAATTTATCTTAAATATTTTCCCTTTTAATTTATAATTTTCACGTTAAGATTAAATTTACAATTAATTTTTTTCAAGAAAATAAAATTATGTAATCCGAATTAACTTTAAAAAAATATATTATATTTATTTTGAAAATACGCTTATTAAAAATACGAATAATATATAATAATTATAAAATATTTAAAAATATATTTTAAAAGATTTCGGTATAATAAATAAAAATTTAAAAATCGAAATATAATTCAAAAACTAAAGTTAAAAAAGGTTTATATTTAATTATAATATTAAGTTTAATTAATTTCGAAAATAAATTAAAAACATAAAGTATTAATAATTAAATATTTTAAAAATGGAAAAGAAAAGATTTTTTTAAAAAAAAAAAAGTTAACTAAAGCTTTTAATCGATTATTAATACGTATAATAAAACTAAAAAGGTTAAATAAAATAATAAAATTAAATATTTTATTTATTTTAATATTTCGCAAAAACTTAATACGTTTTACGGTATATATTTCAAACTTATGGAATTAGAAACCGTATAAAAAAAGGATTAAAATTAAATTAAGTATTTTAATTCCGATAAAATAACTGCTGTTAAAAACTAATACAAGGTTTTTAAGAAATAATAAAAAGGTTAAATTCCGGTACTTAAGGGAAAATTAAAAGATCAAAGTAATAAGGCTGTTATTTTCAGCATAATTAGGAAAAAAAACCCCTTAATTTATCCTTAAAAGTACGGAAAAGATTCCGAAAAGGTAACATACTTTCTTAATTTATAATTATATACTAACGCGTTATTATAGCCGGTTTAATAATTATTTAATAATTATAAAACTATAAGAGATAAAGGAGTTAACTTTAAAGAAATTAACGTTTCGTACGTAATAAAAAAAGTAATAATAAAAAAAGTAAGAGGAATTAAATAAATAAATTAAAAAATATTAAAGTTAGGTTAAAACCTTATATTTAAAAAAGCCCGACTGATATAAGAAATTATAGGTTACTTATGGTAAAATAATTTATTATTTACGATACGAAAAATAATAAAAGTATATTTAATAATAAATTATACGTATATATAAAAAAGGGTTTAATTTTTATATTTAAATCGGAAACGACCTTAAGGATTAAAAATCGTATAGGTATTTACATATTATAATTATATAAAACGATATCGATATTATTATAACGTAAAAAAGCGGGCCAGAAAAAAAAGGGTTGTAAATAAAACTTGATATATTATTATAAATAATATAATTATAAAATAAAAATAAAAATGAGTTTACTAGATAGTAATAAAAACTTAACGAAAAGTAATAAAGAACTTATATTTTTAACGAACCTATACCGACTACTCCGAAATCTTTTTTTTTGAAAAGTACCTAATAGAAATGGCCTATTATAATACTTAATACCAGGAACGATAAAGAAATTAAAAACGATTATTTATAATAATAATTAAAAAATGGGCCACAGTAACTAACTGGTCGGAAAAGGCCGAAACTTTAAAAAAAATAATTTATTAACTTAATAAATTAAATTAAGCGATAAAAAAAAGAAAATCCTTAAATTAAAAGCTTAATTATGCCGTTAAAAAGAATAATTAAAACAATTACGGATATAGGTTTTAAAAAATAAACGTTACCTATAAAAAAGTTATAAGCTATCAAAAACAGAAGGAATGTATATATACCCCTAAAAAAAGTTTTATATACGTGTTACATTTATGGGAATTCCACTAAACCCAGAGAAGGAGCCAGGTGAATTGAGACAGTTGAGGCCTCCACCCCACCGGCTAAATCTCGGCTTTCGGCTTGTCTCTGTCTGTCTCCAGAGACAGAGGGAGACCGTCTCTGTCCGTCTCCAGAGAGCTCCAGGGACCTCTGGAGACCAAAGGAGACAAGGAAGATATATGTATCAGACGGTTTCCTTTATAGATAGCATCTTTTAGTTTTTCGCTCTCTAGCTATTAATCTAAGTCTTTAATCAGAGGTATCGTTCTCCGATTAAGGGAAAAGTCCGCAAACCTTTTTAACGAACACCCCATTTATTGTGCTATTATTACCTGCAAATCAAGACCACCCCCCC